>PVHY01029024.1:0-14689 GCA_004024945.1 Uropsilus gracilis | reverse complement strand
GGGCGATGGCCCCGGGGAGGCTCACAGAATGCAGATTCGGTCCATTTCAGCGAGTTTCCGGCCTTCTTCACGTGGGCACTCACCAAGATCACCGGGACAAACAAGGTCCATGTGAAAGCCGAGGGAGTGCCTGTGACTTTGATGCCCTCCCCTTCCCCTCACCCTCACCTTCCCTCCCCTCTCCCCCTTCCCTTCCTTCTCAGGCAGGTCACCTGGAGTGCTTGTCTTAGCAAGGGAAGGCTTGCCCAACAAATGGGGGGGGGAGGCCTTCCTGGCCCCCCAGAGTGGTGCTGAGAGGTGAAGTGGACAGGATAGCGTGTGGGGTCACTCAGGGCCGGTGCCCTCAGGGTTCCAGCGCTGGGGGACAGCACAGAAGTCCATCCAATGAGGCCCCACCTAGGCCTGTATCCGGAGGAGATGCAGGGGGAGAAAGAGAAGGATGATGGGAAAAGAGAAGGATGGTGGGAAAAGAGAAGGATGATGGGAAAAGAGGCAGAGAGAAAAAGATGCGTGGGAGACACAATGAGACCTTGGAACAAGCTCGGAAAGAGGAAGATGGAGACAAGAGGGACACAGAGGAATGCAGGGCAAGGAGATGCGGGTTGAGTGTTGGCACCGCCCATAGGGCTGAGCTGCCTAGGACAGTTCTGGGACTCCTGAGCGCTGCTCCAAGAACACACTCACCTTGTGCTTTGAGTGTGCACCCCACATGCTCACTTTGCCCTTCGAGTGTGCACCCCACATGCCTGGAATGCGCTGCCCCCATGTGCCAGGTCTCCCTTGGCCTGGCAGAGCTGGCCAAGACCCCAGCGGCTCCCTGGCTCCCTGGCTCTGGGCACATGAGGGCGTTGACCACGGCTGGAAGCTCACTGGCATCTGTGTAGTTGACCCAACATGAGAAGAAGCTATCAGCTGGTGAACACCTGGACCACACGCCCCAGCCGCCAAGAAGTGCCCCTGGAGAGTGAGTGACCGGTGGATGCCAGGAGCTTGTCAGCCCCCTCCTTAACGAGCCCTCCGGCCGCTGCCCCCCTCAGCCTGTGGCCAGAAACCACTTACTCACCTAGACACAGGGCAAAGGGGTTTCCCACAAGGGGAAAGTATGGGGAGGGTGCAGGGGCCTTCTCAGTGCCAGGTAGAGCCCAGTGGGCATCGGGGATGTGGGCGATGCCCCATGAATGTCTGTGGAAGAATAGGAAGAGCCGGGCACGGTGGCACATTCCTTTAAGCACAAGCCTATGGAGCGCAGCTGGGACTGGAAATGGCTTGAGGTCATGGGTTCGAGACCCACTTGGGGCAACATAGTCCCCAAAAAAGACCTAGTCCCCCAAAAAATAGTTGGGCATGGTAGTGTGCACCTGTAATCCCAGGGACCTGGGAAGCTGAGGCTGGGGATCGCTTGAGTCTGTGATACCCTAGGCAACGTGAGCCTGCGGTTCCACAGGCAAAAATAGCGAGACCTAGTCTCAAAAAAAAAAAAAAAAAAAAAAGAATAGGGGCTATCTATTAGCCACCTGCTTGGTGCCAGGCATTGGCACCAAGCTTAGCCCCTGCAGCAACTCTCTGGGGAGGCAGCCTGCCTGTCCCCTCTGTCCCCACAAAGACATTGAAGGTCACAGGTTGAGCCATTCAAATGTATCACAGAAAATATATCAAGGTCTGTGGTCTCTGGTCTGTGCTTCTCGTCAGCCACAGTCATGCTGGGAATCTGCTTTCTGGGGGGCAGCTCCGGTCAGGTGGCATGGCCAGGGCAGGGGATGGGCGGGCTTGGGGCATGTACATGTGCCCCTCCCCGCCCCCACCCAGGCTTCCTGTGGTCGCAGGGGCCCCTGTTTGGGTCTTAGTACACTCTGCTCTCACCCCACTCCCCACCCCCATTTCCCTCTGGGCTCAGGTTCTAAAAATAAAATACCCCGTTGTCCTTTTTCACCAGCTTCAGTGGGTCAGAGGGCACATCCAGTCTGCCCATCAGCCTGGTGAGGGCTTGTGATGGCCACTCTATAGATGAATGAATTGAGGTTCCAGAAAGTGGGACTAGTTCAAGGTCACCTGCCCATGAAACGGGAACGTGGACACCCCATATCCTGTCTTTCCAGAGCTTGACCAAGCCCTGTCACCCCAAAAACAGACAACGGGGGGGGGTTGGGGGTTGTGCCGGGAAGCAAAGCTGCTTCTGGAAGTGGGGTCTCTGGAGAGACACATGCAGAAAGAGGCCCTCAGGCCCCCTGGACGGAGCAGCCCTCAGCTCAGCACTGCCTGGTCTGCGGACAGGAAGCTCATTCCCTCAGCCATTACTGGCCAAGCCCTCCGCCCTTCCTCGCTGCAGCTGAGCAGAGCTCTCCGCACTTTCAGGATCTACTGTCAAGGGTCCTGATGCGGTGGGAACAGATCTTAGTAAATCCCAGGGCTCAGAGCTGCAGCTGGAAGGGCTGAGAGTGAGCGGGCCAGGAGGAGGCGAGTGGGGAGGGGCTGAGGAGGGGCTGAGGCTCTGGAAGAGCTCCCTCCTGGGGGAGATGCTTTCGTGCCCCCACACTAGGCCCCCTCAACTGGGTGGTGCGCCCACTCCCCTTGTCCCCCCAACAGAGCAGCAGGCCATGGGTGCTAACTGTGTCTGCTCCCCTTCTCCTGCGATTTCCAGGGGTCGGTAGAAGCTGCGGCGTAGGATCGTGCCTCCTCCCTGTCCCCTGGAAGGACAGACTGCCCCCTCACCGAGCAGCACGGACCTGTGGGTGTTCTGTGCTCCGGCTCCCCGGGAGCTCAGGCCTTTGCCGGAGACCCCAGCTGCCAGCGTTCCTTCTCCCTTCCCATGCTGGCTTCCCCAGAGCGCACCCCCCTGCAGACATGCACCCCACACTCGAGTCTCTGGCTCTGCTTCTCCTGCCCTGGACCTGAGCTGGTGACTCAGCCGGAACTGGAGCTGGAGCTCCGGGAGGGGACCCACCATGCCCCTTCCAGTCTCTGGAGGCAGGGGAGCTGGCTTCGCTCAGGTGGGTGGCAGGAAGCACTGAGGGCCACTTGCTCCCTGGGGCCTGCTCCAGCTGGTGGGCCTCTGCCCTCGAGCTCCTGACCCCTAATATCCACCTCCATGTCCACGCGGACCCTCCCAGGCAGCCAGGGCGGGGCCTGAGGGCTGGAAGCACCTGGCAGACCCACGCTAACAAGGGCGAGGCTGCCCACTGAGGTCCTCCAGCTGTGCTGGCACAGGGGCAAGGTGCCCAGCCAGGCATGGCCTCTTCTCTGACAAGGTGCCCAGTATGCCTTCCCGTGACCTCAAGGCCAAGGAGGATGGAAGACTCTCTGCTGCATGGATTTCTGCCCTGACGCTGCTGGCTTAGAGGAGCTGACCCCCAGACCCTGCCTTGTCCCCCACCCCAGTCTGTCTTTCCCCAGGGGCTTCGGTGGACATGCGTGGACAGCCCAGCCTGCCAGCCCAGGTCTGGTCCATCTCCTCGCCGGCAGACCTCCACTCTCACCGCTGCCAAGCCCGGGGGCAGCGGGAAGGTGGGGGATTTACCTCCAGGGTGGGCCTAGGGATGAGAACCAAGCCAGGTCCTGACATAGAGAGGAGCCCGTTTGGTCTGTTTCTGGCTACCTGGACATGGGAGCACCGGTGATGGGCGGCTGGGGTGATGGGCGGCTGTGGCCTTCGCCCTCTAAGCTCCCTGCCGTTACGAGGGGAACTTCCGGTCCAGGACTGGGGGTGGCATGGGCTTGACAGGGCCGGAGCCCAGCCCAGACGCCCCCAGAGCCCCCCACCCTGCACACACTGCACGGGGTGCTTTCCGGCACACACACCCACGCACACGCACGTGCACGCACACAGCTTACCCATTCTCCGAAGCCCAGCCCCGCTCCACTCCTGCAGCCGCTGATGTTTCCTCTGGGAGCGGAGTCTGAAAGAAACTCAATCTGCTGTGTGCAGAGTTATGGGTTGTTCTTGGCTCCGGCTGAGCCCTCACCCTCAGTGCAAACACAGACACCCACACACGGCTTCTGCAGGCTCTGCGGGCGCACCTCAGGGTCTGGGCTCCTGCCGGGGAAGCTGGCTTCTCGTTTCTCCCTCCCTGGGGCTGGAACCCTCCCAGCACCGAGGAGGAGAAAACATAGACCTTCAGGAGCAGATTGGAGGGAAACCCACCTTCCCAGCTCTGCTTTTCCGGCACGGCTGTGAGGGCCTCTCAGCTTCCCTTCCCAGAGCTGAGCAGAGCTGGGGTTCTCAAATTGGCTCCTGTGTGCCTCCTTGAGGCTTCTTCACCATGACACACAACACTGTATGCCTGTCCCCTGCCACTCCGCATCCAGGTGTGTGTGTTGGCCCTGCATGTGTGTGCAAGCATATTGGGCGGGCGACCCAGCTTTCATTAGCTTGTCCAAGATGTGCATGACCCCTGGACTAGGAGGCAAAGGATTTTCAAGGGCACATGGTCCCCAACTTCACAGCATGTGATTAAGAACCACCAAGATGCCAGGCATGGTGGCACATGCCTGTAATTCCAGCTACCTGGGCGGCTGAGGCTAGGGATCACTTGAATGCCCTGGGCAACATAGCGAGACCTAGTCTATTTTTAAAAAAAAAGAACCCCCAAGAACCCCTAAGACAACATGGTGATTGTCTTACAAGTGAAACAACCTAAATGTCCTATAGAAAACAAATATACCATGACAGTTTCAGTGAGTGGAGTACTATGCTGCACCAAAAAGGAACCAGCTACCACCTGCTGAAGAAATGGGGGTGCACTTCTCAAGCATGATGCTGCAAGCAGCAGATATAAAGGTGCTACAGTCACACTGCCTCTGGCTGCCTCACTTCCACTGAGGGACCCAGCTTAATGTGAATTGGAATTTGCCTCATCCATGCAAACTCCCAATAGCCTGGACTCTTGAAATGGCAGGAAGTCCTCACTGGGCATCTCGGATGGGTTCTTGGAAACTTGAAGGGAAACGAGGTGTAGTGAAAACAACTCCTTGAATAACATCGTTTTGTTCAGTGTTTCTGGGATTCTTTTTCTTTTCATCACTGTTGTAGCAAAATGATGTTATTCCAGGACCTACTGTACCCTATTAGCAGCATTCTTGGAACAAGTCCCAAGCGTTTAAAATGGAGAACCTGCCCCCTTTGTAACACCCAGGCAGCAGGGACTGAGCACAGAACTAATGGGTTAATATGCCCTGTGGCCGGGGTGTGTGTATGGGGAGGAGGGGGCTTAACTAGTCAGGACAGAGAGGGGGAATGCTCTGGAGCTTGGAAAATAATTATTTTCCAGCCTGTGTTATAGTCCCTGGGAGCACATTAAGGTTTGAAACCCAATTCCAACCATTCCAAGAAGGATATTTAAAAGTTTGGCTCGGCGATCACGATACTCTTCCTTTTAAAACTAATTTAAAAAAACAAAAACAAAACTCTTACAATCCCCCACTCACCTTCAAATCCTTTACAGTACGCCGATGCTGATCACAGCTTTCCCACAGAGGTTATCCTAATAATCCTTTGAAGTAAGATTTTGCTTACAACCTTTCCAAATATACCAAATAGCTATGCATCTATTTCCCTCTGTTTTCTCCCTCGTTAAATTCCTCAGATGCAGGAGCCAAAGGAAGCCTCATGCAAAACCAAATTATCTGTGTTCCACATGTTTGGTTTTTAATAATAAAATAAAACAAAATGAACTTCAAGGGGTGCAAACCTCCTGACCAAGTTTTTATTACCTGCTCAGAACACATGTCAAGGTCACAGGGTGGGGGGGAGGGGTTTGAGCCACACTGGTGGAGGGGATGCGATCTCTTCTCTCTTGGAGTTGTGGGGGTGGGGTGGTCTTTTCCCCTGACCCAGGACCCTCTGGGATACTCAGTGCTCATCATCCCTTCTCAAAGGGCCTGTGGGTTCTAACAGAGGGTGAGCTCGGGCTAAGGAGTGGTTAAGTCCAGGAACGGCTCAGCTCGAAGAACTGGTTTTCTTACCACTTCTGTTTCTGCATCTGCTTGTCCAGGCGCTTTTCTTGTTTGGTTGATTAGCTCAAGGAGTATTTCTTTGGGGTCTCTAGAAGGTGCACTCAGTTTGCACCGTTTGTGATGAGTTTTTGAGCATGATCACACCATCCTTGCCTTGACATCACGTCTTCCCTTCCTCCTAGTGGAGGAGATAGCTAGTAACCAAGTAAAAACTGCTTTCAAAATTATGTGTCTATAAAACTCTTGGCATGATCTTTAAGGGCCCCCCCAAATTTATATACATAAGTTATGTGCCTATGTTATTTTGCATGGATGATTTTTAAAATCATTAAGTCCTATGTAGATAATAAAATGAAACAAAGTGAGAGAAAATCATGATGGAGGAGGAGGTTCTTTACATCAAACAGGCTTGGAGACAACTTCTCTACAGAGGGTTTTTTTTTTTTAAGACATGTTTATTGAGTCAGGTGTATGTACATCAGAATTCACCGTGGAGAATCACAGTCAACAAGCTTTGGCAAATGCATGCAGTCATGTCGTTGTCACCACAACAAGTAGAGAATACCCTCCTCATCCCCCAAAAGTTCCTTTGAGCCCCATTACACTCAGTCTCCCTCCCTTCCCAGTCTCTGTTTTCTGTCTTACACGTTCAATTTTTCTGGAAGTTTATATAAATGGAATTATATAGTAGGATGTCTAGTCTGTTGTGCCTGACCCTTTTTCTCACTAACCCCATGTTCTTGAGATTCATCCAAGTTGTTGTATCATCTGGCTGTTCCTTTTCATTGCTATATAGTATTCCACCGTGTAGTCTTAACTATTTATTTGTCCATACTGACAGACATGAGTTGTTTCCAGGTTTTGTCAAGGGTGAATAAAGTGTCTGTGGACATCCAGGCACATGTCTTTGTATGGATGTAGGTTTTCATTTCTTTTGAATAAATACACTGAGGAGTGTAATGGCTGGTTCACATGGTGACTCTCTGTATAAGAAATGGCCTGTTTTCCAAAGGGGCACAGCTACTTTTCCTCCCCCCTCTCTCCCCCCGCCCCCCGCAGCAAGGTGTGAGTTTTCTAGTTGTTCCATGTCCTCATCAATACTGAGTATTTTGTCAGCTTTTTACAGTCTAACCGTTTTGGTTATATAATGCATTCCCTGATGATAGATGATGCTGAACATCTTTCCATGCATTTGTTGGCCATGAAACACTGAATTTTTCATATCAAATCTGTTATACTTATAGGTTCATATCAAATCTGTTATACTTATAAGTTCATATCAAATCTGTTATAGTTATAGGTTATATACAATATACAATATACAACATATTATATGGGTCATATTATAACTTCTTCTCCTTTTTTATTTTTAGTGACTAGTTCTCGCTATATTGGCTGGGGTAGTCCCAAACCCATGGACTCAAGTAATCCCTCACCTCAGTCTCCTAGGTAGCTGGGATTACAGGTATGCGCCACCACGCCTGCCTATTTTTTGAGACTAGGCTCGTTATGTTGCCCAGGTAGTCTCAAACCCATGGACTCAAGTGATTGTTAGCCTCAGCTTCCCAAGGCTAAGATTAAAGGCACACACCACTGCACCTGGCTCATATTATAGCTTCTATGTTAAAATTTTATAGTTCTAATTTTATACATTATAATAATATTTTATTGAATATTATAATTATTATGTAAATATATTTGAATTAAGATTTGATCCTGAAAAGGTAGCTCTGAGAAGAGGTGGAGAAAGATTCTTCCAGGGAGAGAGAACAGCCAAGGTCTAGGGTGGGAACCAGGTGAGGAACAAAGAGCAGAAGAGTCACAGTGCATCACAGTGCAGGAAATTCGGCAGATGCTAGATGCAGGGCCATGAAGCTCACAACAGGTGAAAAGTAGAGTCCTTCAGTTACCATTTGTGTTTAACAGACTATAATGAGACCCCATGATTTGAATTAACTGCTCTTTTGTAAGCCTATGGGTTCTCCACTCCACAGTGTCTCACATCCGCCCTAGGAAGATTCAACTGGCTGAAGGTGACTTGGTGGCTAGAGCTGGAATCTTCTAGAAGTTCCTCTGTTCATACGTCTGGGTAGTGACCACTTGGACACTGGGCACAATTGGCATTGCCAATAGAGCACCTGTGTCTGGCCGTCTCATGTTATCTGACTTCCTCCCAACACCAACAAGGTGGCCCTAAGCTCAAAGCTGAGGCCGCTGGGAAACAAAGCTGAAGCTCATGTTCCAGCCTTGGAAGTCTTACAGTAGCCTTTCTGCCTCTTCCCATTGGTAGAGGCAGTCACAAGTGGGCCCAGATTGAAGAGACAGGGACTAGAGCCTGGACCAGCCGTGAACGCACATGGGAGATGATGGAAGACAGATGACATTGTGTAGTGTCTTTGCGAAATAGAATCTGCCAGCGTACAACCTGGTGGTGATACGGCTGCTTCTGCTCACCAAATGCTTCTGAGGGGTGATGAATAAGTGGGTGGACAAATAAGACCCAGTCCTTGAATTTGAAGAATTCCCCAGGCAAATGGAGGAGATGGATTTGTAGATAAAAGCCACACAGTACCAACTCACACGGCATGTATCCCATTAGGCTGGGGAGTTCCTGGTGCCTGGAGGTGGATGGAGGCCTCTGGGGCACATGCTGGAGTTTACCAGAAAACTATAAGGGCAGAGAGAATAGTGGAAAGAGGAGCATGATTAAATGGACGTCCAGGCAAAAGAGACAGCTCGAGATGTGGTTAATAAGGCAGCTGACCTGGATTCTACATGAGGGCTGGGAGGTCTGACTCAATTCTACAGTCATGGGCTGCCACTCACTAGGGAATAAGAGCTGTGACAGGGGCAATAGAAGGATATGTGTGTGTGTGTGTGTGTGTTCAGTACGGTGGTGGATGGAACCAGTGAGGGGGCTGTATGGGGCACTCGAACTGAGAACCAATGAGTGAGCATTTTGAGGCCAAGGGTGGAAAGAATGGGATCAGGGCATGAGGAGAGAGTCAGGGAAAGACCTGGAGGGAAACCTCCTTCCCATGCCTGTGGCTGTGGGCCTCTCCCATCCTCAACCCTGACCACCGTGCACTTGAGTCATCTGGGAGCGCTTCACAGCTGAAACTGCTCGAGTGACACATCAGATGCATCTGAGCAACACCTTTGGGTGGGGCATAGGTGCTTTCAAAAACCTCCCCAGTAGATACTGGAATAAAGGGTGTATTTCAAGAACACTGGCTTGGGCAGAGAGGAAAGAGAAATGACTTTGATTATGGACACCTTTGGCTGATGATAACAAGGACTGGAATGTTGCTCTGGGCGGCATCATGGGTTTAATGCCACTTGGTTAACCCTACACTTTGCAGAATCTTAAAGAACCATGCACCATGCTTGGGAGCCACAGAAACACTGATCTAGTTCCTACCTTCAGCACAGGGCTGTGGGCTTCCTGGCACTCCCCACAGCTGCTGTTAGCATCACGTCCATTTTGCAGAGGGAGAGAACGAGACTCAGAAAGACCGATGAACTAGCCTCACTCTGCACAGGATGGAAAGTCCAAGGCACATTGATGTCAGAGGTAGACAAGGAGACCCTGCATGATAATTTGCCCTTGGCCAATACCCCCCACTGAGCCTGCAGAGCCTGGGCACTGCTAAAAATCACTGCTCACTTTAGACCCAGGCCCCTGGGGCCCATCGCCGCTGGGTCGCCGGTGCTCTCAGCCTGGAGCCTCCCAAGCAACCATGTCACTATTGCCTTTTCACCCGCACCGTCCTGGCGGCCCGAAGGCCTCGGAGCATTTAACAGTCTCCATGGCATATCATAAAACAAAACCAAATGCTTTCTCCTCCCCCTCCCTGGCCTTTCCCTGAGTATCTGTCAAAGCCAGCTGAGAAATAAAAACCAGAATCTTCAAACAATACACTTCCCCACAGATAATAAATAAAAATCTCCAAAAAGGGGGAAAAAGAGCAAAGAGTCGCACAAAGACCGCGGCTCAGGTCCAACGGTGCACGTTGTGCACGGGCAGGCAGCTACCCACAGGTCCGGGGTAAGGAACCAATTGAGATAAAAAATGGACGACCGCATTACCCGTGCCTGGCGGTGGATGTGTGCAGACGCCGGCAGGGAACGGGGCCTCATCAGCCCTCCTTGCTCTTTTGCACACAAATAAATACACATGTTGCTTCACGGGGAGCGACGCCCCATAAATTCTGAAGCAATGCAGCGAAGCACCAATGTTCATTTGTGGATTTTCCAAGCACGCATGTTTATGGGCAATGCCTTCTCTCCTCTCCCAACGGTGGAAGCAGCAGCAATTAAAAAAATAAATAAAACTCTTGCATATATGGCACATGTTCAGTGAAGTTTTCCTATCTAGGTGCAAGGAGAAAGGGGCAGAAAGTTAAGCACCCGAAGTAGCCTGGACCCCTCTGGGTGTGAGATGAAGGGGGAGAGTGTGGTATTTTAGTTTCTCCATCATGGTTTCTCATACCGATAGCATTTTGCTGATGGGCTTGTGTTGACTTTTATCATCTAAAGCAATCCTTTTTCTAGTGATTGCTCCAAGTTCTGATAGAACGAATCAGGTCATTGTTGGAGGTGGAAAAGATCAAAATATATTTTGATGAATGCGGTAGAGACATCAGAATAGGAGAAAGAGGATCCGCTGCTTTCCACAGTGACTGGTGAAATATTTAAATTCCTCCTGCTCTCTGGTGCTTTTTCACATGGAATCAGACTGTGGATGAGACTGAGAAGGGTCTCAAAAGAGGCGACACATTTAATTGGGTGTGTATGTTACCTAAAGTCTTGGGCAAGAGGGTCCCTCATCTGCTTTTGGAAGGGTCCCCTCGGTCCCTCCTCCAAGAGGGAATGAGGAATCAAACTACCCAGGGGCTACTCTCTCCTCTTCTGGATCATGTAGTTGGCACCTACTGAATGCACTGTAGATGCCTATCTAGTGGGATACAGACCCCTGACTGCGTACAGCAAGTGCATTATAAGATCTTCAAAGTGAACTCTCCCTGAAACATCACCTCTAACCTTTCTCTAACTTAGGAATAAGGCTGCTCTTGTTTTCTGGTGAAGAGGGGATGATAATCGCTCTTTTTCTGAACTGGGTTCTTTCGCATGGTCCAGTCCAAGAACTCAGCACAGAGGTGTGTCATTACGTTCGTGCAGTGGTAGGAGGCTGGGGAGAAGCGGTTCCCCTGTGTAGCTCAAGGAGTGTGGCCCGTCTGAGCAGGTCGGTGAGGTCACTGTGAAGGTGGACTTCCCAGGGGTCCCCCACCTTAAAGTGACAGCTCAGACACCAAGACTCTCTTGCTAGGTGACACCAAGAGATCTCAATATGGTCCATTACTCAACCACCTCAAATGTGGCCTGTTCCAAATGGGACTGATTTTCTTCTCTCCAGATTCGTATTTCTCCTGGGCTCCTCATCTTGGCAGATGTCTGCTGATTTCACTAAACCTTTTTTTTTTTTTTGAGTCTACATCTCTCTATGTTGCCTGGGGTAGTCCCAATCCCGATCCCACAGACTCAAATGATCCCCAACCTTGCCTCCAGGTAGCTGGGATTACAGGTGCCCACCGCCTTGCCCAGCTGCTTTTTGAAGACCAGGTCTTGCTATGTTGCCCAGGGTGGTCTCGAACCCATGAACTCAACCCATCAACCCATGAACTCAAGTGATCCCTGACCTCTTTGCCTCCCAGTGCTTGGATTACAGATGCACACCATCACACCCAGCTCAATCTTTTTGTTTTTTGAATTTTTTTTATTGATTACACACATACACACACATATATTTTTTCACATCGTTGTATACCCCGAGGCTTGTATCAGTTCTAAATGTTTCCACATCTCTATATTAGGCCCAACAACAACCTTCTGAGGAAGGGTTTGTTTTTGTTTCTTAATCTCTCCTTATCAAACAAGGTACCGAGAGATGGTATATTATCTGCTGAAAATGTCCAAGTTAGGACTTAATCTCAAATACTTTGAAGCCACAATGTTCTTCTAATCCTGATGATGATGACAGTGATGACAAAGAGTGCCTGCATTTATTGAGTGCATATTACCTGGCTGACACAGAAGTGATGGCTCTTCTGTGCTGGAGGGAAGGATAATTAGCTCGAGCTGCCTCCATGGAGAAACCTTGACATCTCTTTGTCTTACAAGTAAGTACTTTTTTCTCATTTGCTTCCTATCCCAGTGTGGGTTGGGTCAGTTCACAGAGTCTTCTGGACAAAATGCCGGACCCCACTCCTTCTCTATCACAGTAGCAAACAACAAAGGCAAGAAATAGATGCGAACTGGACACCTGCTCTTTGCATGGAGAATTGCCTTCTTCTCCCTCATCTGTGAGCTGGGTGCACACAAGGAAACTGAGGCCCAGTGACATGGCTGAGCTATGCAAGGAAACATTGGCAAAACCTGGTCTCCAACCCAGTGGGGGAACCCCCTCACTCCCCTGGCCCGGCCTGGCCATCCCAGCTCCGTCCACTGCGCCCAGTGGAGCAGGAAAGATGTGTTGGTTGAACTGAACTGACCTCCCAGAGCTTTCTGCTCTGTGTATCCGCCCTGTCTGGTTGGAGGCCGCCGCTGACATGAGCTTCTCCTTGGAGAGGAAGGGGAGCCGGCTCCGAGTGGGGAGAGAATGGATGGGGAGACTTCAAAGGGAAAGAAAACGATTACTGGGAAATCTGTTTATAGAGCCAGTGAGTGATGGTGAGCGGGAACCATGGAGATGTGGGAGGTGGGGGGCGCTGGTCCAGAATCCATCACTGACCCTTTTTCAACTCCTGGCCAAATGAGGTGCCCCTTTGGCCTGCGCTGGGCGGGTCACGCTCACTGACCACCCAGCCCCAGCCGGTTCCGCGGCTGGAAGGTGACCGGGCTTGGCTGCGAGTCTGGGCTGTGCAGCTCCCGGCAATTAGAAACAGTGACGAAGCCGGGCATGGTGGCACACGCCTGTTGTCCAAGCGCTGGGAGGCTGAGGCTGGGGATCGCTTGAGTCCACAGGTTCGAGATTACCCCGGGCAACATAGCGAGAGCTGGTCTCTAAAAAAGTAGCCAGGCATAAAGGCAGGCGCCTGTAATTCCAGCCATCTGGGAGGCTGAGGCTGGGGCTCGTTTGTGTCCTCGGTACCTTGGGCAACTTGAGTCTGCGGTACCCCAGGCAACATAGCGAGACCTAGTCTCAGCAAAAAAAAAAAAGAAACAAAAGAAAAGAAACAGGCCAATGGTGGCGCATGCCTGTAGGTGGCAGCCTAGGAAGCCACAGCCAGGGCCAAGGATCACTGTTTGAGTCCCGCTGGTGGGGCACGCAGCGAGACCTAATCCCAAAAAAACAGCTGGGCGTGGTGGTGGGCGCCTGTAATCCCAGCTACCTGGGAAGCTGAGGCTGGGGATTGCTTGTGTCCGTGGTACCCCGGGCAACGAGAGCCTGCGGTTCCACAGGCAAAAATAGCGAGACTTAGTCTGAAAAAATAAGAAAAAAAAAGAGAAAAGAAACAGTGCAACATTGCCAGCGGGCGCAGGGTGGCGTGTAGGGTGCCCTGGGCACCGACCTGAGCTCTTCAGAGGTTCCAAGTCTCATGGCCACCCTGAGGGAGGGACTCTCACCAGCCTGGTTTTACAGGTGGAGAAACCAAGGCCGAGAGGAGAGATGGCCTGAGACACTAAAGCTGCCGCCCTGGTAGTGAAGTTCTGGCGACCCCAGAACGCCACAATCACAGCTGCAAGGCCCCCTCCCCCTCCCCGCCTCAGCGGCTGCATCTGTGAAATGGGTCGGTATCATCGCTGCCTCCGGGATGACGAGCGCCCCCAGGCGTGGGACGACCCGTCCAGCAGGGGGCGTGGTGGGCCATGAGGCGGAGGACCGTGGCTACCACACCCTGTGATGTCCACAGACCAGTCAGAGTTCCTCTCCACGTGTTTGAAGACATCTTTTTGGGAGAGTTCCTTTGGCGTGCTCCTCCTTGTCTTTTACGCTGCCCTCTCGTCATCTTCAGGCAGCAGGAACTTCATAGTACCGGACCCAGCCAAGTTCACTTTATTTTCTCAGGCCTAACTTTTGCACGGCCTCTTTCAAACACCAGTCAAACTCAGCAAAGCAGACTCCAACCCGGAGTTCAAATCTGCAAACTTTCTAACCGCCTTCAGCACACATGCTGCCAGCCTGGGCCAGCCAAGGGCTGCAGGCCCCTGGTCGCCACATGGCCAAGCTCACATGACTCACATCTTTACAAGATGGCCGATTCCCATCTCTCTCTCTATCCCATCTCCATATTGCCTCTGCATCAGAATCCCCTTTGTTTGCACACCCTTTATATACCCTGATTTCCCACCCTCCAGGAAACCTGTTTCACCTTGACCTTTTTATTTCCTTCTCCCCCTGCCTCTCCCTGAAGGGAAATTTTAGCTAAGGTCATGTTTACATGTTAGCATCTGTCCTTGAAATCTGCAATCTTAAACAGGAGACGATGGGGGAGGGGCGAGGGTACCCTTTAAACCACGCACCAGTGCCTTTCCCCCAAATCTGGGGAGGCTCTGTTGCCCAGGTCCCAGACCACAGAGAGTGCTGGCAAGTTGAGGAGGGTCACCTGCCCTGACTTTCGGCCACAGGCTTTCGCAACAGCAAAGGACACCAGGCCGGAATTGCATTTTTCCCCCCTCAAACACACCGGTGATTTTATTTATTTATTTTGCTGGTTTTTGATTAATTTTGTTTATGTGT
>PVHY01029023.1:0-14686 GCA_004024945.1 Uropsilus gracilis | reverse complement strand
GAAGGGAGATACAGAGGGGGGATATGGAGGGAGGAGGAGGGATCAATTAATGCACAATTGTGACAAATCAATAAAATGAGTTAAAAAAAAAATTAGGCCCAAAACATCTCTCATCCACCAGGTAAGTGATTAGTAAATATAATTTAAAAAGTTCAGTCAGAAGAGCAATTCTGAAAATAGCAACCTAGTAATGAAGCTAAAGGGCATAGAAGACTTTGTTAAGCAAAGTATACTTGCAAAAGACACAAGGTAAGAGTGAGTTAGTTAGTGGAAGGGGATTATAGAATGTTCATGGTTGGAAAGATTAGCACTTCTCAAGCTACTATAAATTTAATGCAATTTCTCTCAAAAGCTCCAAGACTATTTTCCTGGAACTTAACAAACTAATTTTAAAATTAATACAAGCCAGGTGTGGTGGTGCATGCCAGTAATCTCAGCTACCCGAGAGGCTGAGGTCAGGGATCACTTGAATCAGCAGGTTCCAGACAACCCCGGGACAACATTGCAAGACCTAGTCGTGGTCCCCTCCCCCAACCGCCCAAAGAAAAAGGTCCCACTGCTGGCAGGCAGCCTGGGAGGGGGCCCAGGTGAGGTTTTAGTCCCATTCACCACAGGATGCAACTAGGTATGGTTTGGGCTGGGTGGGGGGTGGTGGTGGTGGATATGTTTGTTTGGGCTGGGTGGGGGGTGGTGGTGGTGGATATGTTTGTTTGTGTGTGTGTGCGCGTGTGCCTGCTGGTGCAAGCGTCCAGGAAAAGATCAAGCCCACAAGTCTGAGCTGGACACAGGAGACAGAATATCAAAAGAACTAGCGCATGTAGCTACAGAAACAACTATGGAAACACGATGTTACAAATTACAAATGCACACCTACATGCTCACAGGGTCTTGAAGAGCCAAGACCTCATTTCTGAGATGCCTTCTGGGAGAGCAAGGTGCCCTCCCCATAACACGGGAAAGGAAGCTAAAAAGTGGGGGTATTGGCCCCATAGCAAAGCTGCAAACTGAGGCAGATGAGATGATCTACAATGGCCATTTACAGATGCCTGTATCCACAAAAAAATTCTTTACCGACAGTGGCTGGGGGGGAGGCCCCCTAAACCAGACGGCAGAACTATAAGGTAAAGCAGCAGAACAACACAGAGAAGGGATTGGAGAAGACAGCCTGCAATGAGAAAACATGGACAGACCACAAATAAACATAGACTGGCTGCCTAACACAAGGTTAACACTGAAAACCTACCAGCACCATTTGCCTGGTCCCAAGAACACAGTCCCTCACCCTTAATAAAGGGACAATGCCACAGAAAGAAAGAGACTAATGGACTTAACACAGACTAGCAGACAACAGAGAGGGGTCTGAGAGAACAGAGGGGGTGCTGTCCCAAAAACCATCTACTGAGGTTGTGATTTAAATAAAAATAAATTTCAAAAATTTAAATAAATAAATAAATATAAAGAACACAGTGTCATAAATAGCAAAGTCAAAGGAAAATGTGGGAGGATATTTACCAGTAAGAAATAAAGTAAGCCGGGCATGGTGGCATATGCCTATCCAAGCACTGGGAGGCAAAAGGCCAGGAATCGCTTGAGTGAGTTTGCGGGTTCAAGACTACCCCAGGCAACATAACCAGACCCAGTCTCAAAGAAGCAGCTGGGTGCAGTGGCCGGTGACTTTAATCCCAACTACCTGGGAGGCTGAGGCTGGGGACTGCTTGAGTCTGTGGGACTGGGACTACCCCTGGCAACATAGCTAGACCTAGTCTCAAAAAAAGAAATACAGCGAATGAGCAAGAGATATGAACACAATTCATAGAAAAAGTATGTCCAAAAAATGAGGAAATACAAATTAAAATAACCACTCCTGATAAGCAATAGAAAGTGGGCAAAAGTATGGGGGGAAAATCTCTTGCTCTGCTGCTGGTGAAAGCATAAACTAGAACATCCTCTTGGAAGAACACTGTGACCCCATCTAGTAAACTTAAAATTATATGTGCCACCCGGCTATCCCCGGCGGTGAGCAGCTGGCCTGCAAGCCACTGGAAGAGAGGACATTACCTGACCGAGGCCTCTCATCCAGGTGCAACAATCTCGCATCTATGATCTTTCTCGTTAAAATATGATAAAGTTGGCCAGGCACGGTGTCTCGTGCCTGTAAGCTTCAGCCTATGAAGCGGCCGGGGCTAGGGATCGCGGTTTGAGTCCCGCCTGGGGCCCGTAACGAGACCTAGTTCCAAAAAAAAATAGCTGGGCGTAGTGGCGCATGCCTGTCATCCCAGCTAACTGGGAAGCTGAGGCTGGGGATTACTTGAGTCTGTGGTACCTCAGGCAATGACAGCCTGCGTTACCACAGGCAAAAATAGCAAGACCTAGTCTCAAAAAAAAGAAAAAAAAGATTTGATAAAGTTGAATACAAGGGCATTTTCAGTCTATGTATTCATTAGCATTTATAACGTTCGCCCCCCTTTTTTGAGACTATTTCTCACTATTTTTGCCCATGGAAACGCAGGCTCACATTGCCAGGGGTGTACCACAGACTCAAGCAGTTCCCAGTTTCAGCTTCTCAGGTAGCTGGGATTACAGGCGTGTGCCACCATGCCCAGCTATTTTTTTGGAACCACGTCTTGCTACGTTGCCCCAAGCAGGACCTGAACTGTGATCCCTGGCTTCTTAGGCTGCCACTTACAGGCATGCACCACTATGCTCAGTCCTTTCACCCCACCCCACCCCCTTTTTTGAGACTAGGTCTTGCTATTTTTGCCTATGGAACTGCAGGCTCACGTTGCCCAGGGTATCATAGACTCAAGCAATCTCTAGCCTCAGCTTCCCAAGTAGCTGAGATTACAGGTGTGCGCCACCACACCCAGCTATTTTTTGGGACTAGGTCTCGCTAGTCCCGAACGGGACTCGAACTGCCATCCCTAGGCCCAGCCGCTTCATAGACTGAACATTACAGACATGTGCCATCATGCTCGGCTCCTTTCGCCCTTTTTTAAAGACACAAGAGTGTACACTAATTACAGTAATCAGCAAATATCTAATACAACCACCACAAATAATCACACCTATCAGCTTTGCTTACTTAACACCTGTCACACACCTACCATTTTACAATATATCAAGTATTTAGTAGAGCAAATGACGGGAAAAAAATGAGTAAGATTAATCTATATCTATAGTTCTATTCCTCAGGATTTGTTTTCCCCGTTCACACAAATGCAATCACACTAATGATGTACATAAATATGACAACGTATTATCTGCACTTCAATCTAAGTTTGAGTGACCATGTAGTTTCCCATCACACAGACTGCCAGAAGTTATTTAACATATTAGTTCCACTGGTCTGATCACTAACATGATTCATGCTACATAAACGGCACATGGAAAGAAGTCCCATTAAATAAATCTTTGCATGGACACACATACCCCCTGGGTAGGACCCAGGAAAGACCTTGTTGCAGGCTATAAAACACAGAATTGTGGCCTGGAAAGGCCTCCAGCAAAAGCACAGTGCACACTGCCCCCCCCCTCCCAGATAGAGAGAGGAGAGCCACAGAAATAAGGCAGCAGCCTGACAGCTAAGTCAGCGGCACATGAACCAGACCAACCTTCAATCAACATACCTCCCTTTCAACGAACTTTTTCAATGGAAAAGACCCACAGAATGGAGGAACTGGTACTATCTGACTCCAAATGAGCTTAGACGGGCTGCCCAATGCAAGCTAAGACTGGAAATATGAGAAGTGCAGTCTACTGTGCCCCTGGAACACTGGAACCTTACCCAGGAAAAGGACACTGCACCAGAGGCAAGGCCAAAAAAAAAAAAAAAAAAAAAAAAGACAAAGGTTTAGTGGACCAACCAACAGTAAAGAGAAAGGAGAAGTGGCGGGGGATGGGGGTGCATACCCAAGGGGACCAATAACCATGGGGTGATAGTGCATGATACTAAAAGTAAATTTAAAAAAAATCCAAAAAAAAATCTTTGCACATACCCTTGCTTCTTTAGAATGTCTGAAATAGAATGAATCAAAAAAAGGTCTTTAAAGACTTGTGATGCGCACTATCCAGGACCTTGCTAAATAGGTATTATATGTATATGTACAATCTCAAAAGCCATATCCCTGCACTCTTGGGATGGTAGGCATATTCAGTGTTTGTTTTTTTCTTGAGACTAGATCTAGGGGTAGTCCCAATCCCATGGACTCAAAAGATCCCCAGCCCCAGGCTCCTTGATAGCTGGGATGACAGGTGCCCGCCACTGCGCCTGGTTGCTTTTTCCAAGACCAGTTCTCGCTATGTTGCCCAGGGTTGTCTTGAACCCCCAAACTCAAGCGATCCCTGGCCTCTTGTCTCCCAGGACTTGGATTACAGGCATGCACCACCACTCCCAGCAGCATTTTTAATCTTTAATGTATTTGAAGTATAGGTATTTTTCCACCTACCCACCTGTATTTAAAGTATATTTTTAAGTGGTTACTAATAATTGTTCATGAGGTTCTAAATCCTTAATTTCACTGCACTGCATGTGCAACGCTTCACTTATGAGTTTTCTGCATAGAATGCTGTTGTAGGACTTAGGGTTTCATGTAAGTAGAAATATCAACACTTAAGTAATGTGTCAGGTTCTTCCTCTTTATCATTAAGTCTATTTTAGTAACAAGGAAGCTAAGACTTGGAAAGCACCTCAGGTGTCTACAAAGATTTAAAGTACGGACTCCCTGATTATAGTGTTCATGGCAATTTAATAGCAGAGGCAGGCAGAAATGTAATCCCCGAGGAAGAATCCAGATTTGTCACAAAAAATCCAGAGTATCTTTCTGCTTGGGTCCGCTGCTTGGTCAGGTATATAGCTTTCCCAATGGATCTGAGATTTCCCCCCCGCCCCAAGAGACTAGGTCTTGCTATGTTGCCCGGGGTTAGTCCTGAACCTGCAGACTCAAGCAATCCCTAGCCTCAGCGTCCCAAGGCTAGGATTAAAGGCACATGCCACTGCGCCCAGGTGGATTTTAGATTTTTAGGAGGGCTTAAGACAACACAATCTTGGTTTCCCCAAGGCTTAAGTATCAGGCCTAACTCCAAATTTATGGGAATGCTCAAGTGCTCCTACAGGAGGAACAGCTTCTTCACTTCTGAATCTGTCTGTTCCAACACTCAGGTTCTAAAAGCAGAGGCTCAAAAGAGGCACTGTGCACAGAGAAACTAGCAGACTTAGCATATTCTATCAGTATGCTAGACATAGATCTTTCTGTGACGTACGTGTGTCTTCCAGGGATGGGTATTTCATATGGTGCAACACAGGTTAGTACTCCTTAGATTACAGGGACAGAATCTATATAAACATGCACACTAAAACAGAAAATCAATGTATTGTCTTGTATTACAAAACTCCACTGGAGTCTGACATGAGGCATGGCTGAATTGAGGTTCAGGACTCTCTTCCTCCATTTCTCATCTCTGCCAACCTATGTACTATTTTCACAGAGGCTTTTCCTTCCATGGCTGAGAAGGCACTAGAGAGCTCTGAGACCACAACTTACTTTTATAGAAGTGTTTGAGCAAAAAAGTGTCTGAGTAAGCAGAAGTCACAATTATTTGTATTCCAGATTCTCATTTTTAATGGTGTAAGGAGTGCAAACCATACATGTCCGTCAGTTGCTGATCAGACGTGTAACAAATCAGAACATGATTCAGACAGGTGATAATCCTCAGACACAACCCAAGTAAAGTCTCAGAACCACACTAAGTGTAACTCACACCACCTTTTCAATGTACATACAAAAGGAACTCTTGCCACTTACCTTTTCATGCGCTCATGTTCACTAGTGTCCAAAGCTTTCAGGGTTCGGGCATAAAGAACAACGATGTCACCGTGCTTGGCTTTTTTGTTGCACTAGAGTCCAACAGGACACAATTAGGATAGTTTTGGCAATTTTCCTGACTATGTTGACTGCAAAATACAACAGTCCTTACCTGGGGACATTTGCGTGTCTGTCCTTTGAGCCATTTAGAGATGCACCTATAACCAAATAGGTGTCCACAGCGTAGTGCTGAAAGCCTGTGCTCCCCAGCATTGGTCCACTGTTCTAAACATATTGTGCAGGTGTCCCCTTCTTCCTCATCCATAGACACAGATGGCAGCAGAGGGTTAGATGTCTGGGGAGACTACAGAATGGAATACAGAATAGATTGAAATGAGAGAAAACACAAAGTCAGTATTAAAGAGGATGTGTAACTACCAAATTACTCAAAAATTATCTAAAACCAAACTGAAAATGCATAGAAAAATACCAACATTTAGGGCTGGGTGTGATGGCACATGCCTACAATCCCAGCTACTTGGGAGGCTGAGGCTAGGAATCACTTCAATCTGTGGATTCAGGGCACAGTGGCTCGTGCCTGTAAGCTTCAGCCTATCAAGCGGCCGGGGCTAGGGATCATGGTTTGAGTCCCGTCTGGGGCCTGTAGCAAGACCTAGTTCCCAAAAGATAGCTGGGCGTGGTGGCGTGCACCTGTAATCCCAGCTACCTGGGAAGCTGAGGCTGGGGATTGCTTGAGTGTGTGGTACCCCAGGTAACGAGAGCCTGTGGTTCCATGGGCTTAAATTGCGAGAACTAGTCTCAAAAAAAAAAAAAATCTGTGGGTTCAAGACTACCCCAGGCAACATAGTGAGACCTAGTCTCAAACAAACAAACCTGGTAGTTTCCCAGATAACCAACAACTAGGAATAGTGCTTGTTACACACATAAAATTAGATTCATCACCAACTCAAGCATTAAAATTTTGGCTCACAAAAATCAAAGAAAAAATACCAGGAAAAGAAACAAGAAAATACAAATGTGTTACCTTGATATAAATTAAAGTGATCATTTTTACACCTGTGAAGTGGTATAAACTGATGTCTGATAACCACATACTTTTGAGAATGACAGAAATGGGCAGGCTTACTCTTTTTTTTTGAGACTAGGTCTCACTATTTTTGCCTGTGGAACCACAGTCTCACGTTGCCCGGGGTACCACGGATTCAAGCAATCCCCAGCCTCAGCTTCCCAGGTGGCTGGATTACAGGTGCACGCCACCACGCCCAGCTACTTTTTTGGGACTAGGTCTTGCTACTTGCCCCCGGTGGGACTTGAACTGTGATCCTTGGCCCCAGTCGTAGCTTCCTAGGCAGCCACCTACAGGTATGCGCCACCACGCCTGGCCTTAAATGAGTAACCTTGGAAGGACACACAACTGAACCACCTAAGCAGAAATTCCGTGGAATTTCCCTTTGACTGGAGCCTCTTTTAAAAATGACAATCCAAGTCTTTCACACTGAAAAGGATGTTCATATATTACCTGTTTGGGGATGGTCTCTTCTCCACTGCCACAGGGAGCTTCTTGTTCTGTGGAGGTACTTCCTAATTGCGCTGCCAAGTTGTTATCAAACAAAAGAACATGTAAGTCACCTATGAGACTAGCAGCAGAGAGCATGACTCACCAAAGTTTTCCATTTCTAATAGGTACAGTTGCTGTATGATAATTTCCCCAAGCAGCAACATTAAACTTATTTTCTTCACTTATTTTGGGCATTTCCTCTTATTTTTTTCTTTTGAACATTTTCAACATGCAAGTAGACAGAACAGTAAAATTAATCCACAAATAATCATCACCTAATTTCAAAAATAACATTTTTGTCAATCTTGTTCCATCGAAATCCCCATTCCCAATATTTTCTTTGGGAATACTTCATAATAAAGCCTAAAAATCACTCCATGTGTAAAAACCTTGTAACACAATTAGAACTTAAAAGACATAATCATGAATCAGTCTTTTGAACGGTGCATACCCTTGGAGAAAAGGTCTAGCATACCCATGCTGTGGCCTAGGCCACTGGCAGGGGTGGGAGGCAAGGGTTAATCCTATGCTACCGGGATCTCAGGGTCTCAAGGTCTAGGGTGCTCAGGCTGGGGAAGCTGGTCTCTGCCTTCACATGGGCAGGGTATTAGGAGGCTCTGCTGCCTTTCAAGCTCAACCCTAGCCCCAGTTGGGCTGGAGGAGAGCTGAAATCTCCCCCTCCGCCCAAGATGGCCCGGCCCAGGAGAAGGACCCCAGGACGTGTGTGTGTGGCGTGCATGCATGTGTGGTGTCCTCTCTGGCTTACCCCAACCTAAATCAAACCTGAACTAGAAATGAAAAAATCCAGTCTTTCAAGCTGCCGATATATTGGAGAAGGAAGAAAATAATGGCCCTGGATATCATCACCTAGGTAAGACAAACAGCATGTTGGGAACCACTGAGGCAAATAGGTGCGACCAGCAACTGAGGTGACCCATGACAGATTTCTACCTTCATGTCTCTGGAACTGGAGAACCAAACTCCTGGTCCACAGTTATGTGCAACATGAATGAAGCTCCCTCCTTTACCTCCTGGGGGAAGAAAGTCACAACACAGCTGTGGCCCCACAGCAGAAGTGCTAACATGAGAGAGGAGAGGAGCTGGACCAAGCACCTGGGGAAGTCCGCCCCAGTAGGGACTGCCTCCACTGCAAGCAGTTGGGAGTTGCATTCCCAAACCAAGATATCAGAACTACACAGCACAGAACCAGCAACATGTGAGACACCAGAAAGGTTCTTGGAGAAGCACTCCATGTATCTGCCCTACAAGTACCTGACGTGCTCGGCCTGGGTATCTGTCTCAGTTACTCCTGGAGATCCGAGCAGCCTCAGCGGCTGCTGTTCAGGAATGCAAGTTCACACCCATGAAAACAGGACAGAGTTCCAGAAAAAGATAACACCAGTGGGCCAAACATGGACTAACAACTTGCAGTGAGAAGAGTTGGAGTGTCTAGAGATGGGAAGGGGTTAAGGGGAAAAGCGGGGGGTGGTAAGGGGGGGTAAAGGGTACAATATGGAAGGGAGGGTCAAACCTAAGGGGAATAACAACCATACAAACATAACCAATGTAGTACGAGAATTACCCCCCCCCCCAAAAAGATATAAACATGAATCGTATATAATGCTGACCTAAATAATTAAAAAAGTAAAATACAAAATCACTGTATCATTATACCTAACAATAGCAATTCCTTCCCTCCCTCCCCGAGACTAGGTCTCGCTATTTTTGCCCGTGGAACCACAGGGTCACATTGCCCGTGGTACCACGACTCAAGCAATCCCCACCCTCAGCTTCCCAGATGGCTGGGATTACAGGTACGCGCCACCATGCCCAGCTATTTTTTGGAGGACTAGGTCTTGCTACGCTGCCCTGAGCGGAACTCGAACCGTGATCCCTGGCCCCAGCTGCAACTTCCTAGGCCGCCACCTACAGGCATGTGCCACCATGCCCAGGCACAATTTTTTTTTTTTTTTTTGAGACTAGGTCTCGCTATTTTTGCCTGTGGAACCACAGGCTCTTGTTGCCCGGGGTACCACAGACTCAAGCAACCCCCAGCCTCAGCTTCCCAGGTAGCTGGGATTACAGACACACGCCACCACGCCCAGC
The DNA here is from genome assembly GCA_004024945.1 of Uropsilus gracilis. NCBI lineage: Eukaryota > Metazoa > Chordata > Mammalia > Eulipotyphla > Talpidae > Uropsilus > Uropsilus gracilis. The sequence goes on along the minus strand of PVHY01029023.1, from coordinate 5,200 downwards.
TATTTTTTTGGAACTAGGTCTCACTACAGGCCCCAAGCGGGACTCGAACTGCGATCTCTAGGCCCGGCTGCTTCACAGGCTGAAGCTTACAGGAACAAGCCACCGTGCCCGGCCACAATTCTTTAATACTAGCTAATACCAGGCACCAGTTCATACTCAACATCTACTTTTTGAAAGTGGCTCTTTACAACCCAAATGTCCCAAAACAGATGACTGGATGAAAAAGATGTGTACATATACACAATATTACTCATCAATTAAAAATGACAAATTTAGGCTGGGCACGGTGGCTCATGCTTGTAAGCTTCAGCCTATGAAGCAGCCAGAGCTAGGGATCGCAGTTCGAGTCCCGCCTGCGGCCCGTAGCGAGACCTAGTTCCAAAAAAATAGCTGGGCGTGGTGGCACGCACCTGTATTCCCAGCTACCTGGGAAGCTGAGGCTGGGGATGGTTTGAGTCCGTGGTACCCCGGGCAACGAGAGCCTGCGGTTCCACGGGCAAAAATAGCGAGACCTAGTCTCAAAAAAAAAAATAAAATAAAATAAAATAAAAATGACAAATTTGACAGTTCATGATTACATGAATGTACTTAGGAAAAACAAACGAAAAGTCATGTGGAAAAGTCAAAACAAGCTAATAACCAAGCTGAAGTACACAACAGGGGGGTGGGAGGGTGGGGGCGGGAGAGGGTGGAATAGTCAGGGAGGGAAGGCAGTGGGCAAACTCCAGAGATAACAAAGATGGGAAATTTATATATAAGTAATTTAATATAAAATCTAAAAAAAATTGACTAAAAAAAAGTTATTCTTTAGAGTAGATTTATTCTAATAAGGTCTCTGACAAGGTCTCCACTGTGAGTTTGATTATGTCTCTTAAGTCTTTTTCAGTTTCTAACAATTCTTCATCACTCATTTTTATCTCATCTTTGCCACTAAATTCGTGATAGGGGAAATCTGGTTATTTGTCTTATGATAAAGCCCACATCTTATATATATTTGTAGGTTGCTTTTGTGTTTATTCATTCTATTACATATTTTTCTTATGAACTAGTAGTTAGATCTAGAGATCTAAAGCAGGTTTAATTCTCTTTTGGGAAAAAAAGGCAGTAAGAATACTTAGGTTATACTTCCTTGTTATAGTACATCAGGAGGACAATAATGGGTTTAGGTGGACTGAGTACAACCCCTAGATATCAGGTTCCTCATCAAACTCTTTCATAATTCTAATAGACAAAAAGGTAATTTTTAAGGCTTGGGCATGGTGGCACATGCCTGTAAGCAGCAATCTAGGTAAAGTCGCGGCCGGAACCAGGGATTGCAGTTCAAGTCTCACTTGGGGCAACGTAGGGAGACCTAGATGCAAAAAAAAAAAAAATAGCTGGGTGTGGTGGCATGCACCTATAATCCCAGCTACCTGGGAAGGTGAGATTGGGGGTTGCTTGAGTTCGTGGTACTATGGGAAATGTGAACCTGCGGTTCCACAGGCAAAAATAGCGAGACCCAGTCTCAGGGGAAATAAAAAGGTAATTTTTAATTTTCAGTCACTTCTTGAAGGTCAAATTGTTCCATCATACCAGTGGGAACCTTACAAATTGGTTCTTAAAACATACACACACACACCCGAAACTTCTGCAGACATGTGATATATATACAGTAAAGTGTTCCAAGTGCTCAGTCAGTTTTTACAAACACAGCTATAAACCAGAATGTCAGTAAGAGTACCCCTTGTATCTTGGGAGGGCGGGGAGGTGACCTTGTCCCCCCACCAGAGAAAACCACAATAGTAAATTCTAACATTATAAATATAAATTAATTTGCCTGCTTTCACATATAAATAGTATCCCAGAGTTATCCTTTCCGATGTATAATGTAGTTCATTTATTTTCACTCTGTGGTGTTTTATTGTATAAATATAAAAAATTATTTTCTCACGCTCTTGATGAGTTTTGAGGTAGTCTTCAGTTTTTTGTTATTACAAACAGGCCATTACATGTAAATCTTTGGTTTTATATCTAAGTGGAACTGCTCAAGTTACACATATAGTGAATTGGCAAATACACTGTCAAAACGTTTGTACCAATTTATACCTCACCAGCAGTGTACAAGAGGTCTGGATGTTTAATATACTTGCAATATTTGATACTACCAGTCTTTTAGTTATTATGATGTATGCATATTGGTTACCATACTACGGTTTTAATTTGTATTTCCTTATGACTAATTAAATCTTTGTACATATTTATCAGCTAGTTGGTTATCTTCTCTTGGAAGTACAAATATTTTCAGTCCTATGACTTTTTCTATCAGGTTATAGAAGATGCATTACCTATATATTTTTTATATTTCTAAATATGTTCTATAAATATCTTTCCCATGTTATAAATTGTCAGTGGACTGTCATTTCACTCTTACTAATGTCTTTAATAAACATGTTCTAAACTAAAATTCATGTTTTGTCATTGATTTGGTAGAGAAATCTGATCATCTGCCCAAAGGAATCTTTGACATTTGGAGGGCAGGAAGCAGAAGTATTAAAATATGAAAGTAGTGTCTAACCTTCTGGAATCTGAGCTAAGATTTCCCAAGGATGCTAGCCTTGCAAATGCAAAGCCAGTAAAATACTCACCTTCTTGATTGACAGCTCCAGGCTCCTCTGATTGGACAATACCTTCCTCTAACTCTGTGGAGTTGTCACTGTCAGAATCAGAACTACTTGATACATGCAAGTCTTCAGATTGAGGATCCCTAGTTTCTGAACTGTAAGAGGCGGCTGGCAAATGAGGTTGGGTCCTGCTCACTTGAAAATAAGCATCCAGGGGTGCTCTTGACCTATGTATGCAGAAAGGCAACAGAATGATAGCACAATGACCCATCTTCACAAGAATAATATACAAAGGAGCTACTGGGGCTGGAGGGGTTGGTGGTGAAGAACTTATAATGTCTGATCACTCTCAGCAGAAATCTAAAGCCAAATGGTAAAAAAGCAGCTTACTTTTCTATGTACAAGAAAAAAAGTTTTGGGTAAAATAGTCAATTAGCATTCTAACCTTTATTATTATGAGGATGAAACTTTTTTTAAAGAGACTAGGTCTCGCAGCCGGGCACAGTGGCTTGTGCCTGTAAGCTTCAGCCTATGAAGCGGCTGGGGCCAGGGATTGTGGTTCGACTCCCGCTCGGGGCAACACAGCGAGACCTAGTCCCAAAAAACTAGCTGGGCGTGGTGGCGCACACCTGTAATCCCAGATACCTGGGAAGCTGAGGTTGGGGATTGCTTGAATCTGTGGTACCCCAGGCAACATGACCTTGCGGCTCCATGGGCAAATAGCAAGATCTAGTCTCAAAAAAAAAAAAAAAAAAGGGGAAAAAAAAAAAAAGAGACTAGGTCTCGCTATGTTGCCCAGGATAGTTCAGTAGTTCCAAACCCACGGACTCAAGCAATCCATGGCCTAAACTTCCCAGCACTGGGATTACAGGAGTGCACCACCATGCCTGGCAGCATTTTAACTTTAAGGGATTTTATCTTTAATATTAGTTGCTTACCCCAAGAAGAAAAGCTTTTTTTTTTTTGAGACTAGATCTCGCTATTTTTGCCTGTGGAACCGCAGGCTCTCGTTGCCCGGGGGGCCACAGACTCAAGCAATCCCCAGCCTCAGCTTCCCAGGTAGCTGGGATTACAGGCATGCGCCACCACGCCCAGCTAGTTTTTTGGGACTAGGTCTCGCTACGGGCCCCAGGCGGGACTCGAACCGCGATCCCTAGCCCCGGCCGCTTCATAGGCTGAAGCTTACAGGCACAAGCCACCGTGCCCGGCAGAAAAGCTTCTCTTTGAGCTATGCTATCACTTGCAGTTTTGTGAGCAGAATGAAACATCTGCCTTTCTCATCCCAAACTGTGAAAACTTTTACTTTGCACAGATCCATATTGAAATGATGGTAATGCAGAGCTTACAACTAACCCCACCCAAGAGGGCAATCACTCTGGCTAAAACAAACAAGCAAGATATTTTCACTCCTCCAGGGTTTTGAGGCTATGGCCCTGACAAGCAAGACAAAGTTACGGAAAAGGAGACCTCCCTAAATTCTCTTAAAATTAAGGGGCGTAAAATTTCTCAAGAGGCAGGGGAGGGGAAGAAAAGGTGAGATTGACAAGATCGGTTAATTGAAAGTTGTGAGCTGTAATTTTCCTCACATTTGTCTCAGAAACCTAGAGAGTTGTCAAACAGGTAACAGATGGACTACCCACGGCTTTTTAGTATGTATCATCTCATTATTTTCATAGTGTTAGAGAACAAATGGCTCTGACCGAAGCTTATTCTATCTCTGCCTGTGTAGAAAATGAGTCAGATCCACATTCTACCACCAGTTCTAACCTCCTCTGTACTGAAGCTATATGATCCTGAACAAAGCAAAGGAGCCGAAATCAATTTCTTTTAAGATGTATTTCAAATAAAACCGGAGAAAGTTAAAAAAAAAAAAAAAAAAAACAGGCAATACTTTTCTTCATAAAAACCTTGTCAAGACTTGACAGCTTGGGCCAGGCGTGGTGGCGCATGCCTGTAGGTGGCAGCCTAGGAAGCCACGGCTGGGGCCAGGGATCACGGTTCAAGTCCTGTTGGGGTCTCACACGTAGTGAGACCTATTCCCCAAAAAATAGCTGGGCATGGCGGCGCACGCCTGTAATTCCAGCTACCTGGGAAGCTGAGGCTGGGGATTGCTTGAGGCCGTGGTACCCGGGCAATGTGAGCCTGTAGTTCCATGGGCAAAAATAGCGAGACCTAGTCTCAAAAAAGACTTGACAGTTTGGTGCTTTAAGAGGCAAGTTCAAATCAAAATTATGAAATGAAACTATTTTCAACTCTGCACCACATTCTCTGGTAACAAGGGCTAGACTTTCCCATTGAGATATGGTCTAAATTTATTCATTTTTTAATAAGGCTTCTCTAAATCCATCCTGTGTGTCTCCCAAAGACTTCTGCACAACTAAGAGGAGCGCCAATGGACCCTGGGTGAGTGGAAGGAACTTACAAGCATATACATTTTTGATGTACAAGATACAGACTGAAAGAGCCAGCCAGCTCCTACAGAAAACTTTGCCAACAAGCTATCACCTAGTTTTCAAAGCACTGCAGTGTAACTTAACCCTTCAGTTACTTTGTGAAACGAGACAAGCACTTTTATTTTCATCTGACTTGTGAGAAAATGG
>PVHY01029022.1:0-14714 GCA_004024945.1 Uropsilus gracilis | reverse complement strand
AGTGCCCGACAAGACCTCAAGAAGAATTAGTTGTTGGTATCTTTCTTGAGATGGGGAAAGCTTTCCTGGAAACAGGCCTGACAGATGTTTCCACTTAGCCCATTGGCCAGGAGTGGGTCACATGCCTTTTCCTGACCAGCAATGGAACTTTGCCAATTAACAATTAACTCTGCCAATCCTGGATCGAAGGTTGGAATAGCCTCCTTGAGGCTCACCCTGCCTGTGGTAAGGGGGAGTGACACCGGAGAAAAATTAAAAAAAAATTTTTTTTTTGTTCTGTTTCTTTTCTGAGCAGAGAGACCCTTGTCCGCGCGCTCCCGCCCCGCCCTCCCCCCGTCCTCCCTCCCCCCAGCCGCCCGCGCGCTGTTCCTTCTCGTCTGTACCAGAGCTCGCACGGGCGGCCAGCGCTGGGTTGCAGGAGAGGCTTCGCTCTCCGCACTGGCCGGCGTCTCCGCCCAGGGCCGACGGAGACGGGTGGGCGCGGTGCGGGGGGAAAAATCAAATTTTAAGAGGGAAGAGATGATTGGAGAAAGCTTGAGTAGGAAACTGAGGTGTCTTGTCCACAGGCAGCTAATTGCTAATTGCAGAAGGAGGCTGGTCTAGGTCCTGGAGTGTTTGTGTTAACCTTCCTGGTGTCTAAACCACCTGGCCTATCTTCTGTTTGCCTTGAATCATCCTATTCTGGGTGCCAATTGTTTTGCAAGCAGCAGGTGGGACAGGGCCAGGGGGGCTGGGAGGAGGCCAGCTCCCTAGCTACCTCCCCACTCCTACATCTTCTCACTTTTCCTCTGTGCTCTCCTCACCCTTCCCCATGGTGAGGCTGCCTTTATTCCCCCTTCTTAGGCCCAGGTGAGCCCACTCACACATGTGCACAGCCACTGGGCCAGGTACACAAAGTATTAGGGAGGGCGCAAGACCACAGGTGCTGGTCATAGAGGCTAATGGTGGAAGGGTATGAAAACTCTGGAAACTCATTTATCCTACATGGAGCCACCAGGTCACCACAAATGCAGACATCCATCCATGGCCCAGGCCCGAAGAATCACCCACAGAGACACAGAATCATGAACTAACAAAAATGTTGTTTTAAGTCTTGCAGTTTTTTGTTAAACAAAAGTGTTCAGATCACTGAAGCCCTAGACAACATCTTACCTACAACCTCATGAGAGACCCGGAGGCAAAACCACCCAAATCCTTCTGAACTCTTAATCCAAAGAACTCATGTGAAATCTACATGTTTACTGTTGTCTTAAGCCACTAAATTTTGTGATGTATTTATTTATTTATAATGTATTGTGATATAATTACTGTGACATTTCAATAATAACTGACGCAGATCCTCACAGCGGCAGTCTTGTGGAGGAGAGACCATTGTGATCCCTATTGTACAGAGCAGAAAACTGAGGCCCAGAGAGGAGTATTGTCATGTCCAGGTTCACACAGCTGGTGAGCCTTGGGATTGAACCGAGGTTGGAATGACTAGTCTGGTCAATGGAACGAAGGAAGTTCAATGTGAATGTCAAGGTGAAGATCGGAACACCTGGGAGAGTACAGCTACCGCCAATACCAATTTGTGCAAGTGACCTCAGGGCTTTAAGGGAACGTGACCATCCTAACTTGGTATGGAGAAGACAAGGACACAGGAACCAAGACCAAGTCCCTCCTCCTCTCTTGTGGCTCCGATCAGTACCAACAGGGAGGTGACACACCCCGAGTTCAGATAGCAAGATTATCCTACAGATTCTAAAGCAAAAATGCTCGCTGTGCTTCAATACACAAGACTGAAGCTACTGCTAAGTATAGGCTATATTGAGAGACATAACAGATCTGAAAACCCAACAAACTATGAGACCTAGTCTCAAAATAAATAAATAAAAATAAATAAATAAATAAATAAATAAATAAATAAATAAATAAATAAATAAATAAATAAATAAATAAAAACCAAGCTATTTTTAAAAAAGGGTGTGGCGGCTCACGTCTGTAATCCAAGCACTGGGAGGCAAAGAGGCCAGAGATCGCTTGAGTTCCCAGGTTTGAGATTACTCTGGGCAACATGACGAGACCTGGTCTCGAAAAAAGCAGCCAGTGGCAAGGGCGGGTGCCCGTGATCCCAGCTCCCTGGGAGGTTGGGACTGGGAATCGCTTGAGTCCCTGGGATCGGGACTACCCAGGGTAACATAGCGAGACCTAGTCATAAATAAGTAAGTAAGTAAGTAAATAAATAAATAATAAATAAATAAGTAGGTAAATAAATAAATAAATAACTACAAATCAAGCTATTTAAAAACAAACAAAAAAGCCGGGCATGGTGGCGCATGCCTGTAAGCGGCAGCCTAGGAAGCCACGGCGGGGACCAGGGATCGCGGTTCGAGTAGCGGGACCTAGTTCCAAAAAAATAGCTGGGCGTGGTGGCGCACGCCTGTAATCCCAGCTACCTGGAAAGCTGAGGCTGGGGATCACTTGAGTCTGGTACCCCGGGCAACATGAGCCTGTGGTTCCAAGAGCAAAATAGTGAGATCTAGTCTCAAAAAAAAAAAAAAAGGTAAGATTTTAAATGCATTTATTCTGAAGTGGAGCATGGTGGCTCGTGCCTGTAAGCTTCAGCCTATGAAGCAGCCTGGGCTAGGGAGCGCGGTTCGAGTCCTGATTGGGGCAACACAGCGAGACCGAGACCTAGTCCCAAAAAATAGCTGGGCGTGGTGGTGCGCGCCTGTAATCCCAGCTACCTGGGAAGCTGAGGCTGAGGCTAGCTTGAGTCTGTGATACCCCGGGCAACGAGAGCCTGCGGTTCCACGGGCAAAAATAGTGAGACCAAGTCTAAAAAAACAAAAAAACAAAAAAACAAATAAAAAACAAAAAAAAAACAACCAACAGAACTAAAGTGAAAAATCAATTACCAAAATAAAAAAGTCAAAAGATGGGTTAAACTGAAGGTCAGACTTACAGATGCCTGGCGCGGTGGAGGTTCTTGAGTTCTCTAACCTGTATTCAAATTCCACCGCGTGGCTCCAGGAGGGGCCTAACCAGCCTCGTGACTCCTGTTCGCGGAGTTAAGGGCTAATCCAACTCCGAGTACGGACGGGTAGGCGTTTCTGGGAAGGCTGAGCGTCCCGCCCTCGAAGGTGGCCAATCCCCGCCGCCAGCCCCGCCCCGTCTGCAACGCGGTCCAATCCCCGCTCCCGCCTCAGCCCCGCCCCAAGGCGTCCCAATCCCCGCCTCCGGCCCGGCTCGGCTCGGCTCCGCCCCGCCCCTCCAGCTACGCCGCCCTGCGCGTGAGTTAGGCCAGGGGAGTCCCGGGTCGGCGCGGGGAGCCGGGGTGGGGGTCGGCGCCTGGGGCCGCGGTGACCGCTGAGCGGGGTCGCCCCAGGGCCTTAACCTCTGTTGCGCTGGGGCAATCGGGGCGGGGGTGTTGCTGAACCGGACGACCGTCTTCACCCCACTTCCGGGGCCGCCACTTTCACTTTCTCTTCCGCCGAAACTGCTCCCCTCCCCTCTGCGTGCTGATTGGGGGCACCCGAGAGGGGAGGGAGTTTGGCTGTATCTTTAGGCAGCCTGGGCGCTCCCAACCGGGAGAAGTGGGGACCCTCGTGTACTCCCAGCCCCCGGCTGAGCGGCGTCCCCTACCCCACATCTCCCCGAAAAGTCCCGTTTTTCTCTGTTGCCCATTGCGGGCTTTTAGGGGCCCTCCGCCCTTTGACCTTCCACGCGGTGTCCCGCCCGTCTCCTACCCCAGGCCTCATCCCCTGTCCCCAGGTGGTGCGATGCTACCCGGCTGCCACCTTGGACACCGAGGAGCCGAGAGGGCTAGGGCCGCCCCGGAGGTCACCTGCCGGCGCTGAGTTGCTCCGGGTCGCCCGCCCTCCCCCAGGGACCGGGAGGTAGTATTTCTCCCGAGCTGCAACCCCTGCCCGGGGGGGATGGGCGCAACCAGGCCGGATGGACGAGCAAACCAAGAAAGGTGGGCACAGTCTGGAGGTGACCGGGAAACTGCGCGTGGGAGGTGGGCCCGGCCAGAGCCTGCTTTGCCCACCCAGAAGGGGCTGGAGAGGGGGCCTTAGCTCGTCCACCATCCATTCACCTGCCCTTCAGTTTCTTTCCTTGGGCCTGGTTGCTGCGCGGTAGTTTGTAGTTTGTCATTCATTTGACTTCCGTGAGTCCTCTGCGGACCAGCTCTGGGCAAAGACGGGGCAAGAGGTTCCCAGGCGGATAGGGGTGACCTCACCGCCCCCCCCCCCCATATCTCCTCCCTCCTCCCCTCCATTCAGCTTTGTAGAACATAAGCCTGGTCCTCAGCACACTGCCTGCTGGAAACCCTCTGCTGCTGTGTTCTTAGAAGCGCCTGAGTCCTAGTAGATGCATGGGCCTGCTGGATTTCCTGACATCAGTCTCACATGCTTCATCTTCTGCAGCCCTGTCAGCTTTTTTCTGTTGTTTGTTTGTTTGTTTGTTTGTTTTGTTTAATTTTTTTTTATATTTAGGAGACTAGGTCTCACTATGCTGCCTGGGGGTAGCTGGGATTGCAGATGAGCGCTACCACGTCCGGCTGTTTTTTAGAGACTAGGTCTCGCTGTGTTGCCCAGGGTAGTCTGGAACCCGCAAACTGAAGTGATCCCTGGCCTCAGCTTCCCAGGGCTGGGATTAGTGGCGCACACCACTGTGCCCAGCCTTTTTTCTGCCTTAATACTATTTCTTCCCCAAGTGTTTTGTCCTTACTCTTTCCCCCCCTGGAACATCCTTCCCCAACTGGGTCTTGAAGCTTTCCCCAGCTTCTTCCTCAGGTCTCAGCTCCAGTGTCACATGCTTCTACACACCCTCCCCGATCTTACTGCGTTCCCTTGCCAAGCATGTGTCACATCTGAATATTTTTTTCTCTGTTATTCAACTTGTTAATGATCTCCTCACTTGCTGGAATGTTTATAAGGCGAGGAATTCTGTTTATTCACTGCTAAATCTCAATTTCTCGCACAGTGATAGGTATACAATACGTGCTCAGTAATGTTTATCAGATAAATGAAGGTAAGTATGGGAGTCTTGGGGAATATGAGGGAAAAGTAGAACCAAAGGTCATGGGAAGAGACAGGTCATGTCAGAGAAGGCCTCCCAGAGAAAGGGGCTTTAGGCTGGGTGCTGAAGGATATGTAGGCATTCACCTGGAAGGTAGAAAGGAAGCAGCATATACAGAAGACCACCTCTTCCTACCACTTCTGACCCTACTTCCTGAAAAGCAAACCCTGTGTTAACCTGTTTCCATTGTACTGGATTTCAGCCGAGGAGATGGCCCTGAGACTCACCCGAGCAGTGGCAGGAGGGGATGAAAAGGTGGCTGTGGAATGTGCCATCTGGCTGGCAGAGCAGCAGGTACCTCTGAGTGTGCAGCTGAAGCCAGAGATTTGCCCGACCCAGGACATCAGGTAAGGAATGCGTGACTGTCCAGGCAGGGACCTAGGATTTCCAAGCTTCTCCATAAGCCAAGGTATTCTTGCCTATGGAATAATTGTTCTTAATGCAGGGCCTCATGTCAAGAGACTTAGCTGTCATTAACCAACTGAGACTGAGGGTGGAACTTCACTTCTCAGAGTTTCATTTTTTCCATTTTAAAATGGGTTATAATGAGCCAGGCGTAGTGGTGTGTGCCTTTAATCCCAGCCTACAAAGGGAGGCTGAGACTAGGAATCGCTTGAGTCCATGGGTTCTAGACCCGCCCGGGGCAACTTAGTGAGACCTAGTCTCAAAAAATAACTGGATGTGGTGGCAAGTGCCTATAATTCCAGCTACCTGGGAGGCTGAGGCTGGGGATCACTTGAGTTCGTGGTACCCTGGGCAACGTGAGTCTGTGGTTCCCTGGGCAAAACAGTGAGACCTAGTCTCAAAAAAAAAAAGTCCTAAGCCGGGTGTGTTGGCACATGACTGAAGTCTAAGCACTGGGAGACAAGAGGTCTGGGATCGCTTGAGTTCACAGGTTCGAGACTACCCCAGGCAACATAGCGAGACCTGGTCTCCAAAAAGCAGGTGGGTACAGTGGCAGGCGCCTGTAATCCCAGCTGGAGATGAGGCTGGGGATGGCTTGAGTCCATGGGATCATGACTATCCCGGGCAACATAGCTAGACCTAGTCTCAAAAGAAATTAAAAAAAAAAGGGGGGGGGGGTGGTTATAACAGTAGCTTTTTGAAAGGGTTGATGGCAGCTATTTTTGTAATTACCTGCTTTAATTAATTTTCTGCGGTCCCTATCCCTGCTGATCCTGATGACATTGGCTGCTGGGTGTCTGGCTGGGTTTTTTCTTTTTTGCTACTGGTATTATTAGAGCTTTTTGATGTTTATTTTCTAACTATAAATAAAGCTTCTATGCTTTGCCTCTAGGTAGATTCTAAAGATGTAAACCTGCTAGAATTGCATTCGTTGTTATTTGATTATGGAGAACTGTGGAAGGAACAGTGCAGTTGAAACTGTATTCACTTTTGTTTCAAAGCCCCCAGTAGTTGCACATTGAAGAAGAATATTTTTGAAGATTGAGATCTAGTTCCTCTCTTTATTCTTTTTGTTATTTTCTTCTGCATTGTACCAGGCCCAGCTATTATTGTTTCTTGCATTTCAGAAACTTTTCTAAGGCAATATTACTTTAATTGAAAAAGAAAACTTTTCATGAGAAAAAGGGAATGATAAACTTTTGGAGTCTTTGTATGTCTGAAAATGTCAAATTTTACCATTTTTGCCAGCTATCAATGAGTTGAAAATCATTCCCTAAAGAATTTTGAGGGTAGCTTTTGAGTATTTTAAGCCAGATATTATTTTATTCATAAATATTTTTGATACATGTCTTTGAAAAATAATCCCAAGACAATTATCTCACCTAAAAGAAAGTCAATTTCTTTACCCCCCCCTACACTTTATATGTAAATTTCCTGGTTATCTCATTCCTACTTTTCATGGTCGGTTTGTTCCAATAGGAGCCAAACAAGATCTGCATATAGCATTCCTTAACCTTTTTTTTTTTTTTTTTTTTGAGACTAGGTCTCGCTATTTTTGCCAGTGGAACCACAGCCTCACGTTTCCCAGGGTACCACAGACTCAAGCAATCCCCAGCCTCAGCTTCCCAGGTAGCTGGGATTACAGGCACGCACCACCATGCCCAGCTATTTCTTTGGAACTAGGTCTCGCTACGGGCCCCAGGCGGGACTCTAACCGTGATCTCTAGCCCCGGCAGCTTCATAGGCTGAAGCTTACAAGCACGAGCCACCATGCCTGGCCCGCATTCCTTAACTAAGTCTTTTAGGCTCGATTTTTTTTTTTTTTTTTAAAAGCAACTTGGTCTTTGATCTTCAGAATTTTCCCACATTCTCTATTTTAAAATGACCTTGTCAGGGTATTATTTATTTATTTTTTAGAGACTAAAACACAGGTCTCGCTGTGTTGCCTGGGGTAGTCTTGAACCCGTGGACTCAAGTAATTCCTAGCCTCAGCCTCTCAAGGCTGGGATTAAAGGCACGGATCACCACACCCAGCTAGGGTATAATTTAAAATTTACAATTTTTCTGATGAGCTTGCAATTGCAGTGACAGGTTAGGCTAGTCAGTTGGCACTTTATACATTTCCGGGAGCTCTTCCTCACATTCTGACCTGCTTCCTGTCCCTGTCTCCTGGAGCCCTGAAGGACACGAAATAGACTTTACTGGATTATTGTTCTGCCTCTAATTTATTTCACCTACCCTTTGGGATCATTTCTCTTTTTTTTTTTTTTACCACCACCCTTCTTTTTTGTGTCATTGGTCCAGAAATGTTTGCAGATCCTGGAGAAAGTGGGTATTTCAACCACATTCTCTGGAGTTCTACTGTTCAGGCTTAAATACTGTTTCTGCCAGTTCTTAGTTCCTCTGTAACCACAGTACTTGCCTGGGTCTGTTGAAATTAGTGAACACATGTTAAGTACTTGGGAAGTCTCAGCTATAGTAATTAGTTCCTTGGTGGTTGACTAAGGAGTACAGAAGAGAATGACAGAAGAGGCTGCAGGTAGGGTGGGCCGGGCCCTGGTGTCCTCACGTACCAGCAGGAGTTTGGGTTTGGGTCCAAGAACAGCACAGAGCCATCGGAGGGGCTGAAACAGTGCATTTTGTTGAAGGGGGATGCACAGGATTAAGGGAATCCAGAAGAAGTCCCTAATCCTTGGGGGGGGAACATGTGTGCACGAGTGTGTGTGTGTACATGCCACTTGCACAGGTGTGCAGATGTGCATGCCTGTGACCGGTGGCTTAGCTGGACTGTGGCCGGAACTCTTGCCCTTTTCTGCAGGCTGTGGGTGGGTGTGGAGGATGCACAGATGTACACTGTCACCATCTGGCTCACCGTGCGCCCTGACATGACCGTGGCATCCCTCAAGGACATGGTGAGTGAAGACCTGGCCGTTTGACCCCCACCTCTCTTCTCAAGTCCTCCCTTCCCACTGTCCCTCTCTCCATGCCCCCTGCCAGGTATTTCTGGACTACGGCTTCCCACCGACCCTGCAGCAGTGGGTGATCGGGCAGCGCTTGGCCCGTGACCAGGAGACTCTGCATTCCCATGGGGTGCGGCGGAATGGGGACAGCGCCTACCTGTACCTACTGTCCGCCCGCAACACCTCACTCAACCGTCAGGAGCTGCAGCGGGAGCGGCAGTTGCGGATGCTGGAAGGTGAGGCAACAACTCCTGAGCACCAAAGGGCTCTGGGACCCTGGACTCACCTGAGGTTCTGGGTGAGAGGGAGTGGAGCCCAGGGCTCTAGTCAGGGCCTCCCTGGAACCTTATCCAGAGTGGGGAAGAGATACTGTGGAGAGCTTTCTTTTTTTTGGTGACTAGGTCTCCCTATGTTGCCGCGGGTACCACACACTCAAGTAGTTGCCATGGACCCAAGTGATCCCCAGCCTTAGCCTCCCAGGTAGCTGGGATTACAAGCACCCGCCATGGCACCTGGCTGATTTTTCAAGGCCAGGTCTCGCTTTGTTGTCCAGGGTAGTCTCGAACCCGCAAATTCAGGTGATCCCAAGCCTCTTACCTCCCACCGTTTGGCCAACCACGCCTGGCTGCGGAGAATGTTTCAGGGAGCCACTTTAAGACCAGCTGGCCTAGGGCAGAGAAACTGGGTTCAGTCCCGGCATTTATCAGCTGTGTAACTTTGGATGAGTCCCTTCCTATCTCGGTTCCTCAGTTTTTCAAATGTGTAAACTAGGTAGGACGATACTAACAGCTAGTGTTTATTATAAATCTTGTGCTTCTTATTTTGAGATATTTCATACCCAGCCACAGGCCTGCAGAATTGCAGGATTCCCATGTACTCTTCCTATGAAGACCCAGAGTATTTTTTTTTTTTCTTTTTGAGACTAGGTCTCGCTGTTTTTGCCCGTGGAACCGCAGGCTTATGTTGCCCGGGGTACCACAGACTCAAGCAACCCCCAGCCTTAGCTTCCCAGGTAGCTGGGATTACAGGCGTGAACCACCATGCCCAGCTACTTTTTGAGACTACGTCTCGCTGTGTTGCCCCGAGCGGGACTCAAACCGCGATCCCTAACCCCATCTGCTTCATAGGCTGAAGCTTACAGGCACGAGCCGCCATGCCCCGTCCTGAAGACCCAGAGTATTAACATTGTACTGCTTTGCTTCCCTTCTGAACTTTTGCTGTTATTTATAAAAATTATTTATAATATTGTAAATATTTTCAATAATTATGTCTAAAAATTTCTCCTCTGCATATACCTAACATGTAACTTTATGTAATACATGTAAATGATCTTTCTCTGAACTGTTTTAAGAGTAAGTTGCAGACACTCTTCCATAAAACTTGTGGTATGTCCTTTAAAAAACAGGGGTCATTTCCTTACATTACCACATGAAACTATCAGATAGAGAAGTCATCACTGGTACAGCACTATCATTTACCCTCGGGTCTTACCCATGTTTCACCAGCTGTCTCCCCGTCCATAGGGCAGAGGCCTGTCAGGGGCCGCTCTGCCCTTACCTGCTGTCTCCTGTGCTTGGTTAAACATCTGTCCTGCGGAGACAGGGAGTTTGTTGACTGCTCTGAATCCAGTGTCCGGAACAGTGCCTAGCACCTGGCAGGTGATAATAAGTGGGCTAGTGAAAGGTTTGCAGGGCACTGCAGGATACTCCAGACGTAGGCTGTGACTCCCGGGATCTGCTCCCTCTCACTCAGTCTTTGGCTCTCTTGATTTTCTGATATTTGAAGAGTCCAGACTGGTTTTGTTTTGGCCCTTGCCCGTGGATTCAGATTTAGTGTTCTGGCAGGAGCATCTCTGGGGCCCTCCTTTGGGGTCTCACAGGTGAGTTCTGGGCAGGGTGCTTTAGCAGAGAACATAGGTGCAGACTTGGGTGAGTGGAGATGGACCCTGCAGGAGCCAGGATGCTCGGCCGGGTCTGGGCCACTTGGCCAGACCAAACTGAAGACAGCTCCAGGGAGGGAGAGACCAAAAGGGGGGTTCGTGCAGGGGCTTCTTCGGCTTGGCCTGTGGAGAAAATGGGCAGCAGGTATCCATCAGTCCCTTCAACCTCCTTTGCAGATCTGGGCTTCAAGGACCTCACACTGCAGTCACGGGGTCCACTGGAGACTGGTCCACCCAAGCTGGGGGTCCCCCAGGAGCCAGGGCGGGGACAGCCAGATGTTGTGCCTGAGCCCCCACCGGTAAGCCGCTGCAGTGTGCCCCTGTCCCTTCCCGCCCTGCATCTCTGCTCACCACCCTTTGCCCCCAGGTGGGCTGGCAGTGCCCTGGGTGCACCTTCATCAACAAGCCCACACGGCCAGGCTGCGAGATGTGCTGCCGGGCACGGCCCGAGGCCTACCAGGTCCCAGCCTCATACCAGCCTGATGAGGAGGAGCGAGCTCGCCTGGCCAGCGAGGAGGAGGCGCTGCGTCAGTATCAGCAGGTGGGCACCGAAGCGAAGCCCCTGACCAACAACTGCACATGGGAAGGAGGAGGCTAGGCTGGGAAGGGAAGTGCCTCCCACCGCCTCTCCCCCTGCTGCCTTGCCCCCTTACGACCGACCACTGGTGGTGACTGGACTGGACTGTGACCACTCCTCTCCAGGAGACCCTGTTCCTTGGCTGTGACACCACAGGCCCCACCCCTGGCTTTGATATACTCCCTGTGCACAGCAGTCTCCCTAACTGTGACCTTCACACCAACCCGCCACCCCCTCATCTCCCTGTGACCTAGTGTCACCTGGCCACCTTGGACCCCACTAACCCTAACCCACCTTCTCTGGCTGTGGTCCATCCCTGAGGTCCTGTGACCCCCCGACACCCCCCACTCCCACCACTTCCTGGAGGTTGACCCCGCCCTCTATCTTGCCCCCCCCTTAATCACACCCCTGTCCTGAAGCCACTAATTACAGATACCTGACCCTGAGTGTTGACCTAATCTGAATGGATGCCCTCACCTGCATTCCCTTTGGAACCAGTGCTGCCCTCGCCCTCCCTCACCTCCCTGCCCCCACGAGGACCTGGCACATCCTGCCCTCCATCTGCAGGCTGTATCACAGTGCACCCCCCATATTCCCCGCACTGTGTGACCTTGATCTAGCTCTGCCTTCACCCCCTGATGCCATCCCGGCTCTGCTGATGTGGGCCTCCCCCACTCGGGCCCCGGCCCCATCTTTTTCTCCCGCCTTGGCGCCCTGGCCTCACTTGGCCCTCGGCCTCCGCCCCAACCCAGCCTGCCTGACAGCCAGCTTCTCCCTGCTTCCCCACATCTTCGGCGCCTGTCCACGGCCCAGCTGCCCCCTCCACACCCTGGGGTCCTGACTCCCAGCGTGCCTCCAACTTCTGGTCTGACTGGGTCCGGTGGTCCTGTTCCCTTTCTGGTCCCGCCTGCCCCTGAGACCCTGACCGCCCCGCGGCCCCGTCCCGTCTGCCCAGCGGAAGCAGCAGCAGCAGGAGGGGAACTACCTGCAGCACGTCCAGCTGGACCAGAGGAGCCTGGTGCTGAACACTGAGCCCACCGAGTGCCCCGTGTGCTACTTGGCGCTGGGGCCCGGCGAGGCGGTGGTGCTGCGTGAGTGTCTGCACACCTTCTGCAGGTGCGGCCCCCACCCCACCCCTCCCCGGCCAGCAGCCTATCGCAGCGACCTTTCCCAGGGCTGAGTGGGTGGGGCCTATACTCTTACATCTCATTGGATGCCTACAAAAATCTGCGAGGTAGGCCCCTCCCCGTGTTTTTTCTTACTTTCTTGGTTTGCCCAGGAGGAATAGGAGGCACAGAGAGGCCTAGCAGCTGCTCCAGGCCACACAGCTCAGGCATCTGGCTCCTGCGCCTGTGCCTTAACCACAGCCTCCCAGACCTGAGGAAAGACCATAGAACTGGCATAGTTCTTAGCCCTGGCAGCTTGCCAGCCCCACCCTCACCCTCAGGTGGTGGGCCTGTCGCTCTCTCTGAGGCTCCCTCCCGGCCTGTGTGTCTTTGGACTGTGGAGAGTGAGTCCTCATGAGCCGCCCTGGATGGGCGCCCAGGGACACTGCTGGCCTGGGGATCCTGGGATAAACAGAAGCTCATTCCCATCCTCTGGAGGTTCCATCGCAGCATGGAGGCCAGTGTGAAGCAAATGATCCTGGCTCCTGCTAGCATTGTGTCAGATGCCAAGCACAGGAGCAGTATGCTCAACGTAACGGGGGCCCTGCTCCGGTGGTTGGGGAGCTCTGAGCAGGCAACACTGGAGCAGAGACCAGAGGCACTGGTGTGGGTGTGCCTGGTTGGTCCATTATGGACAGAGGTTTTGGGGCGGAGTCGCTGGGGCACATGTTGTGGGCCTCAGGTTGGTTTTGGCCAGGCCAGGATGGAGGCCACTGGAGCGGGCTGTGCTAAGAGTAGGGGCAAGATGGACACAGAGCGCCTGAAAGGAAGCTCTGGCCGCCCTCCAGGCAAGGGGGACCAGGGCCTGGCCTGGAGCAGTGGCGGTTGGTTTCAGTGGGGTCGGCGGAAGTGGAGGGCAGAATGGATGGGCAGGCAGGAAGGGAGGTATTAAGGAGAAGCCCTTGGAGTCAGATGTTGCCAGGTGAGGGGTGGAATCCCCAGTGGATGGGGTTTAGATAAAGTCACCCCTATCCTTCACCCCCAGGGAGTGTCTGCAGGGCACCATCCGCAACAGCCAGGAAGCAGAGATCTCCTGTCCTTTCATTGACGACACCTACTCGTGCTCGGGCAAGCTGCTGGAGAGAGAGATCCGAGCGGTAAGGCCTGGGGAGGGGGGCGCCTGGCCGGAAACCTGGGCTGGCAGGTGGGAACTGCTTCAGGCTTGTGTCTCAGCTGGCAAGGCGTCTGGGGGCCCAGGCTGTGAGCAGGACAGGAATTGGGGGCACCCTTGTGACAGAATAATAGCAGCATGGTTAAGAGCAGGGGGCCCTGTGCCCAGATGGCCCAGGCGACCTCAGGTCCAGCACAGCCTCTCTGTGCCTTGTTTTCTCCTCCGGGTTAGTTGGGGTCAGCTAGAGTTCATTTCCATTTCCAGGCTTGTGAAGATCGTAGCAGCAGAGAAGTGTGGAGAATTGTGAACGGTGTTGGCCATGGGGCTGGCCCTAGCAGCTGTCTGCCACGGAGCAAACCACTCCCTGCTAGTGGCTTAAAACAACCACTTTATTTATAGCTCGTGAATCTACAAATCAGTCACTTGAGTGGGCCTCGCTGACTGAGCCTCTAGTCTGCTGGTCTCTTCTGGGCTTAGCTGGGGAGGGCCAGCTGCCGTGACTGGTTTGTGACGGTCTTGTGTGCGATGACCGGGGCCTCTCTCCATTCTGGCCTCTCCTTTGCCAGCCGGCTGACCAGCTTCTGTTCATGCGGCCATGACTGTGCCAGGAGCAGCCAGGGGCGCCCAGAGGGAGAGTGGGTGGCCAACTAAGTGCAGGTCATACTTGCTGTTGTCCCGTTGAGTGATGGACTCCAGGAGTCCGTCCCAGCAGCCCCTCCTCCCGGAGTGGGGAGACGTGACTACACTGGGGCCTTGGCAGCGTCTTAGCGCGGGCTAGCTCGCTAGTGTCACTGGCCGGGTGCCCTCGCCGACCGTGGGTGCTCTTGAGCAAGCTCTGGCTCTCCTTTGGGTCTTCATTTCCCCACCTGTAGAGTGGGTTGTTGGGCTTGATGCCTGGTGTTGAAACCAAGGGGAATGGCCTTTCCAGAATTGGGCTTCTCAGGCCAGAGCATGGAGATAGGGCTGCTGGTGGCTGACCTCCTTCTGGGGACCCCTGCAGGCACATCCACAGGACCCCATTTCTTTCCTTCACTCCTCTCCCTGCCACAGCCCTGCTTTTCCCCGGAAACCCGCTGTTCGGGCAGCTCTTCGCCTGCGGTGACAGCGCAGGTGTTTCTTTTCACAGGCCTCCCCTTTGCAAGGCAGCGGCGCCCCTACCCGCCGGTGACTGCAGGTGCCTCTCCTTTGCTCCTTTTCTTAATAAACCTGTCCTTTATTATTTATTTTTTAATTTTTAATTTTTTTTTTTGAGACTAGGTCTCGCTGTTTCTGCCCATGGAACCGCAGGCTCACGTTGCCCGGGGTACCACGGACTCAAGCAATCCCCAGCCTCAGCTTCCCAGGTAGCTGGGATTACAGGCGCATGCCCAGCTATTCTTTTGGGACTAGGTCTTCTAAGTGCCCCCAGCCGGACTCCATCCCTGGCTTCCTAGGCTGCCACCTACAGGCATGCGCCACCATACCTGGCTTTTTTTTTTTTTTTTTTTTT
>PVHY01029021.1:0-14686 GCA_004024945.1 Uropsilus gracilis | reverse complement strand
TTGAGATTGTGGGAAAGAGGCACTCCCCCCCCCCCCCATTGTGGATACCTAGGCCCAAAGAACATGAGTGCACATGTGTAAGTGGGCACAGCTAAGTCTAGAAGCAAGTATAAAAGTGGTGACAGCAGCACCAACACCACCAACACTGCTACTTAAGTCGAAGATGAGCTACTCAACTACAGAAGAGACCAGAGGAAGATCATGAAGAGTCATAGGGGTCTGAGAGGCTCAATTGCCTGCCTGCCTATCAGCCCCCTGTCCAGCCTTGCCTGCCTGCCTAGGCTCTTTGGTTGCCTATGTAACTGTAGAGTGAGTTTGTTCATTAGCCTGCATAACCAGCACCTGGGGTATTGAGTTTTCCCTATGAATGTGCGGTAGTGGGTGTGTACATGTAGGTGTGCATACCTGGGTCTAGGATACTGGGGATAAAAGGATACTGAGAGCATGTATATAGGCATGCCTATGAGCATGAGAGGATGCCAGAAAGAGAGGGGGAGAAAACCCAGAGAAAGAGCATGGAGAGAGTCCCAGGTCTTGGTGGGTTGGTTGCTGCCTCTTGTCCCCAGGTCCTGGTCCTGCCACAGCAATGCTTGCTGTGTCTGTGTAACCACTAAAGCTAATAAAGAATTTATGTAGATTGGTGAGACTGATGTCTGATGCTTCCACTACAACCATCAATGAGGATTGGATACATTACAACCGGGTTTTCTGAGAGCCCTAAAGTCTATAAAATCCTCTGAGTGCTCATACTCTCTTTTCCTGTGGCTAGTTGATGATAGTGAAACTTCCCTAAGCATGCTTGCCCTACAGTAACTTTGGGTGTTTGATTTGGAAGCTGTTTTCTTTGTCTTTCCCTTCTCTTTATTACACACTGATTGTATTAGCTCCCTCTGCCCCCCCCCTTGAAAGATTTGTTTCTAAGCACTCAATTATATTACATTGCCCTGTGTATCTGTTTTTGTAAAATTTATCGCAAAATTTAAAATTTGCAATAACTTTGTTATGTACTTTAAAGTCCTAAGGTATGATATCTCATTTTTCTCCCCTCTCTCACTCCCTTTTATTTGATAAGATAGCTTTGGTTATTTGGTGTATTCGGTGATGCCATATAAACCTCAATATGGTTGTTCTTTTTTTTTTTTTTTGAGAATTCTATTGAAAATTTTATAGGGATTACAATGAATCTGTATATTGCTTTGAGCAGTTTGGTAATTAAAAAAAATAACTTTCATTCTAAGAGCTAAGGATATCTTTCCATTTCTTTGTATTTTCTTCTATCTCTTTGAAGAATGTCTTATAGTTTTAATTGTACCTCACCTTTGTTAAATTAACTCTAAGTTAAAAACTGCCAGGTACTTAATTTTTTTTTTTTTTTTTGAGACTAAGTCTCATTATTTTGCCCGTGGAGCCGCAGGCTCACATTGCCCATGGTACCACAGAATAATCCCCAGCCTCAGCTTCCCAGGTAATTAGGATTACAAGCATGTGCCACCATGCCCGGCTATTTTTGGGGGACTAAGTTTCAATGTGTTGCCCTGGGAGAGACTCAAACCACTATCCCCAGATCTCACCAGACCCCACCACAACTCCATAAGTTGTTGCTTACAAGCACGTGCCACCATGCCCACTGTCAGGTACTTAATTCTTTTTGATGATAGTAAAGAGGGTCATTTTCTTTTACTTTCCATTCTAGCTCATTGTGAGCTTAGAGTGAAGCAGCTAATTTTTGCATGTTAATTTGTAACCTTTCGTTTTACTGATTTATGATTTTTAATAATATTTTTATTAAGTCATTGAGGTTTTCTATGTATATAATTATGTCATCTAAAACTATTGATAGTTTTATTTCTTCATTTCCAATTTGAATTCCTTTTATATTTTTCTCGTCTCTTGCTCTAGGTAGGACTTCAATAGTATGGTGACTAGTAATGGTGGAATTGGATATCCTTGATTTGATTTAATCTTTGAAAGAAAACTTTCAATTTTTCACAATTGTATATGATTCTAACTCTGGGTAGGTTATATTTTGGTTTCATTTAGATAAATTCCTTTCCCCCTTTTCTATGGATTTTATCTTAAGTCGATGTTGAATCTTGTCAAATGTCCTTTCTGTTTCTATTGAAAGTTTTTTATCTTTCCTTTTGTACATATGATGAATCACAATTTTCAGATCCATGAACAGGGAATGTTTTTCCATTTCTTTAAGTCTTCTTCTATGTTTTTAACAATGTTTTATAGTTTTCTGTATAGGTTTTTCACTTCCTTTGTTAGGTTTATTCCGGAAAAAAAAAAAAAAAAGGATAAAATACTTGCATGTAAACCTGAAACCATAAAATACATAGAAGAAAATATGGGCAAAATACTCCAAGACTTATACTTCAGAAACCTTTTTCAGGGCACATCTACAGATGCTTAAAAAATGGAGGACATAAACAGCTTTGACTACATCAAGTTGAAAAGCTTCTGCACAGCAAAAAGGATAATAAACAAAACAAAACAAAAAAAACAACTGAATGGGAAAAAACTTCACCCTACACACAAATGATAAGGGCCTGATAACAAAGATTCACAAAAAGCTCTCATGACTTAACAAAAATAAGTCCAAAAACCCAGTCAAAAAATGGGAAGTATATCTAAAAAGACACATCTCCAAAGAGGAAATCCATTTGTCCAATAGGCATATGAAAAAATGTTCAGCAACTAATAATCAGAGAAATGCAAATCAAAACCACAATGAGATACCATCTTGCACCAGTAAGAATGGTCCATGTCAAAAAAATGAACAACAAGTGCTGGCATGAATGTGGTGAGGGAGGGATACTTTTGCACTCTTGGTGGAAGGGAAAACTTGTCCAAACAGTATGGAAAGCTGTATGGAGACTTCTAAACTATTGAAAATGGAACTCCTATTCGATCCAGCAATCCCATTTCTGAGAATTTACCCCAAAGTTACAAAAACTCTAATCCAAAAAGACACCACCTGTATATGGATGTTTATTGTAGTGCTATTTGTAATAGCCAGGATAGAAGCAACCCAAGTGCCTCAAAATAGATGAATGGTACAGAAAGTTGTGGCATGCATATACAACGGAATACTATTTCAATCAAAAGGGGCAAACTTATGTCATTTGTGGCAATATGGATGAAGATGGAAGGGAACTTGCTTGCAGAAATAAACCAGGAAGAAAAAGAGAAATACTGAATACCCCTCACTTACATGAGGGATAAAGGGAAAACAATCTACAACAGACAAGGAAAATTTTAAATTAATTTTTAGCAAAATTGAAGCATGGAGTATAAGAGGGGGAAGGGGGAATATCAGAGGAGAGAGGGACACATAAGACCAGGACAAAAAGTGAAGGGTCATATAATATGGTTGTTGGGAGAACTCCAGAGTAGTAATAATGTAAAATAAAGTAAATGATATAATTTTTTAAAAATGAAATAAAGTATTTTAAATACCAAAACAATTTAGAAAAAGAAAATAAATTCTGCTTCACCATGATACATAATGTTTCAAATGCTTTGCTAAATCAGTTTTGCTAAGATTTTGTTAAGCAGTTGTGAATCCATATTCTTTAGGGATATTGGTATGTATTTTTTTCCCTTTCTAAAAATTTCCTTCATTGCCTTGAATAGTAATGTTGGCCTCATAAGGAGTGTTTGGAAGCATTTCTTTTCCCTCAATTTTTGAAAGAGATTGAAAAGTATAGATATCTGTTCGTTTTTGAAAGTTTAGTCAACTGCGTTTGAGAAAACTTCTGTTACTGGACTTTTGATGAACTTTTCAATTTCCTTTTTGTAATGGTTTCTCAGTATTGTTTTTCTTCCTGATTCACTCTATTTTAAGACTGTATCCTTCTAGGAAGTTGTCTAGTTCTCTGGGTTAATCAGTTTATTAGTGGATAACAGTTTATAGTAATGGCTTATGACTCGGTATTATTTAGCCTACCCTAATTCTGCTTCTATTTCCCTTGGTCAGGGTATAAGCCTCCACATCCTCAGCCATCCCCTCTCTAGGGCAGCTTACTAGCTGAGCAGTAGCAAAAATGTTTTTGTGCCTTTCTCCCTGTCTCAGACCACAGCTTCCAGGAGTTTCTCTCCATTCACCGCTTGCATCTTGAGTCAAGGATTCCCCCGGTGTCTCTTCTGAAAAAGATTTTGCTGTTGACTGATGTCTAAGAGGTTATCCGTGTCATTCCAATATATAGGACCCTCTGAGTGCACTACACATGCAACTTTCAAATTACCCTCCCAAGAACATAACATGTACCCTCTCCCAATACCATTTCATTCAATACTTGATGGTTCACTTTGCTTTAATATAATTTTATATTTTCCTAACAAAGATCATTGCCATCCTAGCAAAGTAAGGGATTCCTCCACTACACCAATGTACTTAGATGTCTGTGTGATCATTTTTGGCATTTTTCCCTATCAACACTAACATTTATTTCTCTCCCTAAACCATCCTCACGTCTGGAAGAATAGCACAGTAAAGAGAATACATACAAGTACAGATGAATGAGATGTAGGAGATAGAAGAGATAACCCTTCTGATAGCCACTGAACTAGTATTAAAATATATAATGTCTGATGGTAAAATTTTCAAGTATTTTCTCAAAAAGAGTTGTAGTGGTCCTAGTTTGAATTTATAATGTTTTTGAGGAATTTGAAATGTAAAAATCCTAATGCATCCTGTTGGATATGGGAAATAGAGATAAGTGTTACCACTCTTAGTAAAGAAACTAAATCTTATGGGAAGAACCCTAAAATGAATAGGTGGACATATAGGTAAGATGTAGTTAGGAATAAACACTTTATCTTCCTATTCCCACACTACTATCATATTATAGATTATTTACTCAAAATTATGGCATAGATATGAGAAATTAACATAAACATGCATATTGCTAAAGTATAAAAATATCATTTAATGATTATAAAACATTATTATGATGTGAATTTATTATAAAATGTTATTATGATGTGAATTTGTTATAAAAATATAAGATTATTATAGCTCTCCTAATGAGGCTACTTTAAGATAGAAGTGGATTTCATTTTTCCCCATATCTTTCCTGTTATACAAATTACTATTAAAATGCAAAAAAATCAACATATATAGGTTTAATAATAAATGCTTGTGATTTTGCTAATTGACATTTTTTTCCTTTAGTGACCCATATCACACATATTCTTTCCTATATTTCTGATAATAAACCATATTACTGTTCTTTATATTGCAACTTTTCCAATTACATTGTACTGACTTTCTTTGAGTTGATCAGAGACCAGAAATTGATAAAAACTACTTCAGAAAAACTGGTAAATCAAGCATTGTATGCATGTAGCATTAGGAGACCAAGACAGCTCCAATCTCCCTCATTAGGAATATGAAATGATTACTTGAATTCTAAAGAAACTAAATGTCTTTGAATATTTTATAAATAAGACAAGACACACAATATGCTTATTTGAATTTTCTAGTGTTGATACTGCATAATGTGTTGCAGACTGACATTACAGAGATCAGTTTCTTTTTTGTTTGATGCTGTTCTTAAAATGTTTTATAGCAAATCATTATGCAACATGTGCATTTATCTTCATATTACAGTGACAATATATTTGTAAATCACTGAAGCACTGCATTATATTTGCATTTATTTCCTTGAATAAAACAATAGTTATATATTTTCTTCTTATAATTTATACAAGCTTATTCATGCACACCAATAACAACAACCACAGCAACAACAACAAAAACCCCTAAACATTTGTAATCACACAGCTAGCTATAAACACACAAAGGAAGAAATACAATAATTAAATGCTTTTGTAGGATGCTATTGAAAGAGACTCAGTTGTTAATTTTAAGATTTCTTTTGTTTGTTTATTTTTTTTGTTCTTTCCTAAAATCTAGGGACCATACATGGGTGAAGTCCTTACTCACTGAAAAGTTCATTCAACAAATAGCTACTAAATATTTGACACATGCCTTATTCTAAGTTCTGAAAATAGAACACTATGGAATAAGTATATGTACACAATTGAAACTGATGTTTGTATTTCCTTTTAGTCAAGGGTGTAACCTTGCAGTCATAAGAAGCTGCATTTTTGCTCAATATATGCTCAACAAAATTGAAACTACATTATTAGTTCTATTTAATCACTGAATTTAAAAATAGGTTATATTGTATAGAATATTGAAATTTACAGCAAACCAGAAGATAAAATTTATCACTTATTATCTATACTTACATATTCATAGCCACTCCCATTAATTCAAATTTACTGGAGTGGGACTTCTGTTACAACTAATGAGCCTAAGTTGGAATATATCAACCAAAGTCCATGTTTTATTTATGTTTACTTTCCATGATGTACATGTTTTTAGTTTGAACAAATGTTATATTGAGACATCATTTATAGGGTTATCCCCTCTCTACATTTGAAAATTTCCTGCCAGTTTATAATGATACATGTCTGCCATTGTACTTCATGCAGATGAGTTTCACTTATATACAAGTCCTCTAGGCTCTGCCTATTAATCTGTTTGCCTCTTCTTCCATTTTTTTTTGTCCTGATAAATGTGAATCCCCCCATTTTAAAAGTGTATTTATAGTATTGCATTTTTCAGAATGTCATGTAGTTGAAATCATAAAGTATACTTAGACTAATTTTTTTTTTACTTAAGATAAATATTTTAGCTCTGTCTTCTTTGCATTGAGAGCACCTTGCCTGCTGCATACCATCGTCTCCAGAAAATGTGTATAACACAAGTTTCATCTCCACCTCCTCCACCACCTCTCAACTGCTTGTTAGAGTGCACACGCTTCACTGCAGTGGTGAAACAAGCAGAGATGCTGACAGACAAGAGGAGACAACTTGGCAGTACATGTCCACTAAATTCGCTTATTTCTTTCTTTCGTATATTTTGTTCTTTTTTTTTTTTTTTTAGACTAGGTCTCGCTATTTTTGCTGTGGAACCATAGGCTCATGTTGCCTCGGGTACCACGGACTCAAGCAATCCCCAACCTCAGCTTCTCAGGTAGCTGGGATTACAGGTGCGTGCCACCATACCCAGGTACTTTTTTGGAGCTAGATCTTGCTGTGTTGCCCTGAGTGGGACTTGAACCGCGATCCCTGGTCCCCACCGTGGCTTCCTTGACTGCCGCTTACAGGTACACGCCACCGTGCCTGGCCTAAGCTTGCTTATTTCTGGCCACTGCTCCATATCAGCACCATTTAAAGAATCAACAGGTTAGCCCATTTACAGAGGTTGGGTTGCCACAGTAGGCGTGGCTGGCTTTGGGGCTGAATCCAGACCATGTTAGGATACCTCAAAAGTGGTTATGACTGGCACCCCTCTCTGGAGCAACAGTTCTCCACCAGTCTGGGTTTTGTCACTTCAGAGGCCATGGGGCACGGACTTGTCCTTTTTACCATGTGAAGAGGCTATTTCCATTTCCCCTAGTTCTTTGCTCCATGTCTCCTCTCACCTTTTCTTGTCCTCTTCAGGAAAGGGGAAAGTAGTTGGCTCAAAGTTTGACAGAAAAGATTAAAAAAAAATACTGTATTAATAAGACAATTGTGTCTGTGTATATATATAAAATATATATTTACATGCTTGAATTTATATATTTATTAAATACATATAGTGAAAATATGTCATATGATATATATTATATATAATATAGTATGTTATATATCATATGCCACATGTGATATGTGCTATATACAGTAAGTTATATACTATACATACATGCTATATGACATACATGGTATATGATATATATGGTATATGTAGTATAACATATATGTTATTTTATACTAATAAGAAATGGCTAATCAAGAAAATATACACTGAGGAAACATACATATGAATGTATTATATGATATATATTATATAAAATACAAAATATATATTTAAACATGGTATATATATTTATGCATGATATACAAGTATATATTTATATGTAATATATAAGATGTATATAATATATTAATATTATATCTTAATGAGCAACCAAGAAATTAGCAATCAAGAAAAATACATATGGAAAATTAAATGTATATAAAATATATAATTTTTAATATTTAATATATATTTATATAGCATATCTTAATATAATATATAAATTATATTGTATCTAGTGATATATACAATATTATAAAATATAAAATATATTAATATAATATGTTATATAATACAGGTTTTTATTATATAATATATATAACTTTCCACAAAACATTTTTTTCTTGAGCACTCATTTCTTATTAGTATTGAATAATATTCTGTTGTCTGTATGTGCTTCAGTTTATCCACTCACTGAAGGACATCTTGGTTATTTTCACATTTTAATAACTGAATAAATTGCTATATGCTTCAATGTGCAGGTATTTTTATGGGCATGTTTTGAACTCTTTTGTATAGGTAATTAATGTTATATTTTCTCTAAGTTTAATTTGAAACTGCCAAAGTATATTGCAAGGTAGATACAAATTTTTTCATTCTCACCAGCATTATTGAGAATTCCCGCTGCTCCACATCTTTTCAAGCATTTGACATTGTCAGTATTCTGAAGTTTGGCCATTCATATGATCATATGGTATGATCTCATTTTTTTAAACACATTTCCCTGTGACATATATAATAGAGCATATTTTTATACTCTTTGCTTTAAATCTATATTGAAAAAAAATATCTGACATGTCTTTGTATCTGACATGTCTTGGTCATGTCATGTCTTAGCAAATTTTTGCTAAGTTTTTCATTAAAGTTTTTTTAAGAATTATTTTTGTATTTTAGATAACAATTCCTTTATCAACTGTCTTTTGCATAATTTCTCTCCTAGTCTATGAATTTCTTCATTATCTTGATGATATTTTACACTATAAAAATAATTTAAATAAAATTCAGCTTATCAATTTCTACAGTATGAGTCATGTTCATATCTACCTATAAGTCGTGCTCACACATATCTAAAAGTCATCTTCAAACCCAAAGTTACCTCTATTTTTCTCTTAGGGTGTGTTCTAGGAGTTTTCTAGTATTACATTTTGCATTTATGTATATTATCTATTTTTAATTAATATTTATGAATGTATGTTTTGTATCTCAGTTCACTTTTTTTGATATGTAGATATCCAGTTGTTTCAGGATCCATACCTTCTCTTTTTCTGCAACTGATTGTGGAGACTGCTATATAGTACATGGTATATATAACAATTATATGTACTTTTTAAATTATAATAATATGTACTATAGAATATGATCAAGTACATTGTTTTTATTATTAATAAATCAACAGTTAGATTAGTTAATAATTGAAACATTTTTAACTTTGCATCTTCTTTAATGCTCTTCCTTATCTTCTGTAGATCTGAGCATTTAACCTATAAACACCTATATAACATTTTTTTTCTCTAAACAACTTACTTTGAATTCTCTTGAGGGTCTATCAAATTTTGTTAATTAAGAAATGTTTATCTTTCACTTTTCAAGGACAAAATTTTGGTATATAAAAATCTACTTTGTTAGGTTTTTTCCTTTTGTTATCTAAATATTTAGTACATTAATTCATGCAGGAAAGTCTATTGTAATTATATTTTCTCCTCTACAGGGAAGAGTATTTTCTTACCATTGTTTTCTTTGAGGATTAAAAAAAAAAATCTTAGAGTTTCAGTTTTTGAAAAAACAGAATATATATATATATTTGGCCAAAAATGAGAAACCTATAAATTCATAAAATTGCAGAGTAGACATTCATAAGCTATGGCACATATCTACAGGTTTATTTAATTCCATGTCATAGTTTATATCATTAAGGATCTAAATTCTTTCCTTTATAAGCTATAGTATCCTCAGGGTATCAATTTTATTAGACTAGCTGCATTGGTACTAGCAAAAAATAAATACTATCACAGCTTATATCAATACAGGGAAAACACTACAATATAATGTATGTGTATATTGAAAAGTGCCTTATTATATTTCTTTTCCCCCTGTTTTACTGGGGGAGGTATACTTTATATACAAAAATGTTTGCATTTTTAATGTATATATTTTGATGAGTTTAGAAATAAGCATCTACTTGTGATACCATCAAGGTAGTAAGCAACCATCACCTCCAAAATATTTATTGTATCTTTTTTGTTCTCTACTTGTTACCCTATGGTTAGACCAAGTAGCTTGAATTCTATTCTCTTAGGTAGTTCTTGAATGTGCAATATATTATAAACTATAGTCACTATGTTGTATTGCAGAGCTCTTGAACTTATTCATCATCTGTATTTTTATTTTCTATAGTGAAGTAAACCCATCACAAAGGACATATGGTCCATTATTCCACTTATGTAAGATTGCTAATATAGTCAAAACCAAAATAGCAGGTAATAGAGTTGTAGTAATCAGAGTATGGGGGAAGGTGGGAATAGGTGTTGTTTCAATGGATATTATATATTTCATTAAATCACTAAATAAAATTTTCCTTTGAGCCACTCAGAATATGTCCTTTTATATGTCTTTAAGTACTGTTCTAATAACTGGTAAGAGGAACTGAACAAGACCAATATTTATCTGATTTACAGCAATATAAAACCTTTTTATTTATTAAATATTGAAATACTATGATA
The DNA here is from genome assembly GCA_004024945.1 of Uropsilus gracilis. NCBI lineage: Eukaryota > Metazoa > Chordata > Mammalia > Eulipotyphla > Talpidae > Uropsilus > Uropsilus gracilis. Next base: position 4,048 of record PVHY01029021.1, on the reverse strand, counting down.
TACAGCCAAACAGTTTCTGACTTAGGCACAACTAACATCCTGTCCCTTTAACACTAATTTCAGCAGGTCCCATGAAGCAAATTTTCATCCCTCCAGCTGTCAGCCCCTTGCAGAATGGGCCTCCATAACTGCACTGTAGTTCAAGCAGACCCCCATTTCAGTTAGTGATTGCCTCTGTGATATAAGTTGTTGGCTGTTTTAGAGAAGTACCAGGGAAGATTAAGATTATCATGTATGAAACTCATCGTGTTGGAGAGGTCACTATATCTCTTATCAATGTTTTATAGAAGAAAGAGAAAAAGATGGGGACTACATCATTTACGGTATCTGTATAAGAAGTAGCAGTTTGTAATTTATCATGGTATGTGATAGAGCTAAGAATGTTTTTTTGTACATTTCCTATGGGGTGTTATGTGCTTTGTAAATCTAGCTAGTTATCCACAATAGAAAGCTTTCCTATTTCTTGCAAGTCAGTACATATTATTCAATAACTGTTCTGTTTGTTATTCTTAACATATAGATACATTCCTTATCCATACACCCTCAAAATCCCTGAAATATAGGTCAGTCTTAATACCCTGTGCTACTTTATTGAGAACTTAGAGTGTAAAATAGAATGCTAAGGCAGAACTTTTTAAGAAGAAAACACAAAACTTAAGTATGTCTCAGAATCCATCAACTCCTTAAGCTTTCTATTGACTTTTCTTTTTACTCATAGCTGCTTTCAGGTATAGAAGTCAGTTTCTTTCACATAAATGATATTCCTTGATCATCTCTCCTCTTTCCCCAACCTAGAAACTAGCCCCTCAATTCTTTTCACTGTAAGGTGAGAAAAGAAACCCTTTCAATCCTGTATAATTCTATGGAATAGACTTCAACATTGTAATAATCTTCCTGGAAGGAAGCAGTTTTGCCCAGAGGAAAACAATTTAGACTTTAATATTCAGAGCAATTTGGTACTATTTCACACCCCTATTTTCATTAAAAGAATCATATTTCTCATTTGTATCACTAAAGATCAATTTAAGTGACTCCCACACTCCCATTTCTCCCCAAAGGAACTTTTTCCCTAATGACTATCCCTCGAACCAATAAAATCTTAGAATTATATTTCCCCAAATACCAGTCATGTATTTTCAGGTATTGAAGTTAAACCTCAGAAGAACATTTGTAACAAGTGTCTCTGAGTTAGTCTTATCACTGGAAAAATAACTCCACTAAGGAACCCTCAAAGTGGTATTGAAATTTTGTATATATCTAGCCAGTTTTGTATATCCTGGATAGAAAGGAAGTTTCTTATTTCCAAATTCTTCTGAGGAATATTCTGGAAGTGTGCCCCCATTTACCAGACCACACACAGATTCTTAAGACTGAATGAAGACAACAAAAAAATTAAATAATGATTTTGTAAATGTGTTGGTACCAGGTTAATAAGTTTGAAATATTAATAAAACTACTGCTAATATCTTCTGATACCTTTTCACCCTCATCCATTTCAATAGAACAAAAACTGTTGCATGCTCACTCTATTAGCCTAAAGCAGTTACTTCTAATATTTGAAATTTATATGATGAGTGCTTAATGAGAACAGAAAGAACCTAGGGTATTAGACTTTTGAAGCAGAAACAGAGATCTCTGAGCCCCTGTACAGTGGGGAAAATGTCTAATTTGAAACTAAAAGGAATGGAATGTAGAAATAATGAATAGGTGACAATGATTTTCAGTGGATGAAGTTTTTGCTTTCCTGTCCCATAATCCAAGCCCAAGAAAGAGAAACACTGCCAAAAATTTTGCAGAAGAAATATATATTTTATTTAGCAGGCAAAAAGGAGGTGAACACAGTGGGGAAGTGGGAGAAACTGACTATTTATAGAGGCATCTAAGCAGATGATCTTCCACAACCTCATACTTTCCTCATGGGAACAAAAGAATTATTTCTTTCAGTAAGAAATTTGAGATTTGCAATGAATGCTAATATAGTGGTAGCCCATATTAATTAACAACTAAGGACAGGGAAGAATGATGGATATGTTGGAAAATACTATCATGGTCAGATGATAATGAAAACCAGATGGCACTCCTTCAGAAGTGAGTAACAAACCAATAGATAATTACTTAAGTAGTAAGGGTTATTTATCTTTTTTTCACCTCATGTAACAATAACCCAAGAGGTCTTGTTCATTTACTAGTAGAATGATGTCAGCAAGGCCCGGGGTTTTCTATGTTTGTCTCAGCTCTTGACTTTCATTCTTTTTGCTCAAGGATCATTGGACACCTACCATAGATGTTGGCATTGTGTTTTCTGCCCTGCTTCAAAGAAAAGAAAGTTATTTTCTCCTTGAAATTTTCTTTATTAGGAAAACAAATGAACAAAAACCTTAGTTAGGATACCTAATACAATGCATTCATATTTTAAAGTATGTAACAATAATATTACATGCATATTAAAATTTTAATATCTATATATCAAATGTATGTTAAAATTTTGACTGTCCAGAATTTTCTTGCCTCCATAAGGGGAGGTAAATTTTGTTGGAAGGGAAATGATATAAAAGAGAGTTGATGGAAAGGGAAAGAATGTGTGTTTTCCAGGGAAGAAAATATTTTCCATATCCACCATTCTTTTATCTTTATATTATTTTAGACCATAAAGTACACTAATGACCCTGAGAAAAGGGAAGGAGGATTTGTTCATGTCACTTCTTTAGTATTGACATAATTAATTAAACACAAACTGAGCACCTCCCATCCTTACATTGAGCTATATCAAAATATGATTATTTTGTTACAAAATTAAAGCTATAGAATAATTCAAAGTCAGTTACATATATATAATTGTACATATCATGTGAATTTTTGAGGAGGGCATATGTATAAAGTTAGTAGGCTTAATATTTGTTCCTCATAGTGCACTAAGAAAAATAAACCATAAGTAGCTCAATATGTCCTTGGTACTTTGCCTAGAAATTGGATAACAGATTAAGAATCTTTATTCTCTCAGTAGGATTAGTGATATATCTATTATATAAATATCTTGTTCCCGCTTTACAGTTCAATTCCCAGATAAAACACAGAATGTTCATTTATATTTGATTTTCAGAAAAACTAGGACATTTTAGTATACACACAAATCTAGCACAAATGCAAATTTATTAGAGTATCTTAAATATCAAATTTCATGAAACTTCTTATGTTCTTATTTCCAAAAAGTCACAGGTCTACCATAACCAGAACAATTGGAATATTCCAGAACTGTCCAATTCTCAGTTCCAGGATCTGCAGAGATCACTTTTCAGCAACAGAGGTAATTATCACAAGCAATGTGATCTTAAGGCAGTTACACTGTTGGCTGTGACTATGTCACATGCCATGCTATTCTAGAATATAGAAAAACTGTTGCGATAAAAGCTATATCTTTTGGACCATGTCTAGCAGTATTCTCAAGGCCCTATATTCTTTTTTATTATATAAATAATTTATTTATATATATATATATATATTTCACATCATTGTAATCCCCCGGGGTCACATACCACCTCCCCACCTAGGCTGTTCCCGCTGGTCCCCCCTTCCCATTGTGTACTTAATTTGGTTGTCTGTATATTAGTGAAACCATTTGGTTTCATTTTCTTTCTGACTTGTTTCTGCCAATGTGATTTATTCTAGACATATCCGTGCTACCATAGAATCACCAAATGTGTCATTTTAATTGATGGGTAATATTCCATAGTGTATATATACCACATCTTTTTCATCCAGTCCTCTGTCTAGGGGCATTTGGGTTGTTTCCTATCCTTGCAATTATAAATGGTTCTGCAGTAAACATCTGAGAACAGGTGTCCCTTTGTACCCACACTGAGGTCTCCTTTTGGTAGATTTTTAGAAGAGCAATTGCTAGGTCAAATGGTAGTTCCATTTTCATTAGCCTGAGGGTCCTCCACACTGCTTTCCATAATGGCTGGACCATTTTACATTCCCATCAGCAGTGTAAGAGTGTACCTTTCTCTACATCCACACCAACATTTGTTGTTGCCTGTTTGATGTGGGT
>PVHY01029020.1:0-14686 GCA_004024945.1 Uropsilus gracilis | reverse complement strand
AAAAAAAAAAAAAACTTCAGACCTTAGAGGTATAGTTCAGACTTCCATCCTCTCTTCTAGAAACACCATTGAAAAGAGCTTTTTTCCCCATGGGGTTACAGCAGATAACCTAACAATGAGATCATCAGGCTGCTTGGGCTCATATCTGAGTCCCTAAACAGTCTCTGTGGCCAGAGTTGGAGTTTGGGGTGGGAGGTAAAGTGAACTGAGATGGGGCTATTGGTGGTTTCCAAGGAAAATACAGGTTCTGTTAGCAGGAAAGAAAGGAGAAGGATGTTGAAGAAACAAACAACGGATGTGTACTAAGTTTAAAAAAAGATTAGAAAATTGGAACTGTTGGAAGACGAACCAAATTTTATGTTTTCTTAAGATAATCTGAGCTGTCTGTAGCATACAACCCTTCTCCCCCTCCCTCTGCATCTCCCCCATGACAAGTACCACCTGAAGTGGGATTTGCAACCAAGACTCTTGTCACTATCCCTAGTTACTATATAATATTATGAGAAAAGAGAATATAAAATACTTTCCACATAGCAAACTAGACAACTTTCATTCTCATTTTTCCTGTTAACAAGATTTTTATTTCAGGGACGCCGGTGTGTGTTGAAAGATTGCTGCAAAATTCTTGACAACACAGTGTTACCCCCGGAAACTGTGGTTCCACCATTCACTGTCTTCTCAGGCTGCCCAGGTAACTTTGGATGTTGATTATTAAAACTCAAGTTTATTTTCCATCACAAAAGTATTATATGTAATTTCTGTCTCTAACAATATATCTGGACTAGCTAACTTAAAAATTCTCCTGCTGTAATATGCCTAGAAATTCTATTTAAAACATAAAAGGTATCTTTTAAATGCGTAAGAGGGCAAATCAGGAAATTATTAAGAATCAGAAACAAAAAGGAAACTAAACACCCTATGAACTTGAGTAGGGTAATTCTGTCTTTGTAATAGATTAGTTTAGGATTTTATACTCAATCCTGGGGCATCAAGGTTACAGGGGCAAACGAGGTAAAAACTTGGATCCACACATGGCAGAGATAGCCTCTTGAACCTGACCCCTCAATATAAATTTGAACAGATTTGCCACCAGCACAGGAAAAGTTCAGAGTAAGAAGTCTCTTGGCCTAGGCGCTGGATAGAAAACAACTTTCTTTGCAGAGAACTCTAGCCTATAGCCTTACTCTCACTTTGATAAGGGGCTTGAACTTTTCCTTCACGTGCTATCCAGAGTTCCCCAAACTGAAAAGTTAACATACGCTGTGGCTGAAAATCATCGACAGCTCTAGCACACCTGAGGCAGTACACCATGTCTCAACTGGACTGGCAGAGCACCCACTGGTAAAGCCCCTCATGAGCTGAGAGTTCCAAATTACAAAATATTTGAGGAAACAAAAGTAGCTTGCTTATCCTCAAAACCTTGGGAAACACTGCAAAGGAGGAGGAAGAAAACCTCACACTCTTGACCCCTCCTCCCCCGATAGTCTCTTCTACATGCTATTTCCCACAGATGCACCATGTAATGGGTACAGCAGCATCATAACTTTGTCAATAGAAGACGGTATGGAGAGGGAGGTTAATTTATGATATATGCCAGGGGGCGGTTTTACTATTTCCATGCTGTGCATCCTACCTTGCATCTGGCGGCCAACATTTCCACTTACTGAAGATTTTGTCACTCAGATCATTAAATGGGAGTTTTAAGAGGTACAAATCCCTCACTCAGATTCATTAGAGGGGAACTTAGTCATTCTGCTGTTTCATGATCTGTGCACTTGCAGAGGAAGAAGATAGCCACATTTAGTAATATTCTGTATTTTGGATTCCCACTCTAAAAAGGTTGGATTGATCTTAACAAGTGTTGGGCCAGAACTGCTAGAGGTAGTTTTGTTTTGTTTTTATTTTTTATTTTTTTACTTTTTTGAGACTAGGTCTCGCTTTGTTGCCCAGGGAACCGCAGGCTCACGTTGCCTGGGGTACCATGGACTCAAGCGATCCTGAGCCTCAGCTTCCCAAGTAGCTGGGATTACAGGTGCACGCCACCACGCCCAGCTATTTTTTTGAGACTGGGGCTTGCTGTGTTGCCCCGGGTGGGTCTCAAACTCGTGGACTCAAGTGATTCCCAGTCTTGGCCTCGTTCCTAGGCTGTGATTAAAGGCACACGCCATCATGCCTGGCTGTTTAGTTTATTTACTTTTTATTTTGTAATTTTCATATAGTATTGGTCACATTTGTATGGTTGTTGTTCCTCTTAGGTTTGGCCCTCCCATATTGTACCCCTTTCCCCCCTTTGGTGACTCCAGCTCTTCTCACTGAGAACTGTTGGTCCATGTTTGGCCCACTGGTCTTTTCTTTTTAGCCAGAGATAGTATTGATTGTCACACAAGCATCTGCTCTGAGATGAGAAGAATGTTGCCAGAGAAATATGCTCTTTTAACTTGCTTGATTTCCTTAGAACCGCCTGTGTTCTTGAACCCTGATGGCAGGAAGTAGAAAGGAATTGCTGAGTATTTCAGATCCAGATAAAAACTTGGAGGTTCTGATGAGGATTCAGGTTTCATGAGAGATGTAAAGGTACTGAGGCCTCAAGGGTTGGGCTGTCCCAAGTGTCACCAGGGGCAAAACCATGATGGCAGCCAGACTCCTTCTGTAGAGTCTAGTCCTCTGCACTGCCAGAAGATCCTTGGCATGTTTATGTTGTGTCACAAACAAGTGCTAATCATTTAGCTCCCGTTGCTGGCAAGCTCCACCTCTAAAAGAAACATTAGGTTGTAGAAAACTGGCACATTTTTGGAGGGCGAAACAGCAGACCATCCAAAGGGAATTAGATCAGGAGCCAGTATCAGACATTGCAGGAGCCTGGCAGGTCTTGGAAGTGATCACCCGCTATCGCTGTGTGAGACTAGATCTAGCATTGCAAGATCTTCTGATGATTCGTGAGGAGCTGAAAAATCTGAGTTCTTATATATCTCTGAAGTTTTAAATGTTGGCAGTAATTAAACACTGGGCAGACCAAACTTGGTTTGCAAATCTAGTGTGGACTAATTTTTAATAGGTGCCTTTGACAATTTTGTATTTTTTTAGGATCATTTTTTTCTATCCTCCCTGTTATTTTCTCTCAATATATATCCAAGTGTGTGTGTGCATGTGTATGAATGTATTTGTATGTAAATAATATATAGTATGTTATATATTATATATAATAAAAAATAATATGTATGTAATGCATATATAAACCGTTTATATGCATATATACAGACTTACACTCTATTCTGTTCAGAATCTTGCTTTTTTATATAAGCAATTTATTTTCTTGCATCTTTGTTAATTTTGGCATAGTATTTGATTTCTTCCCTTCAGTGTCGTCCCTATAGTTCTCCCACTCCCATCACATCTGCCATCTATCACCACAGTCCCTGTGCTCTTCCCTCCCAAGTAGAAGCTTGTTTTCCTAATGGTGTATCTTGAGTATCTTTTCTTGTCAGTTATGTAGAGATGAACCTTGTTCATTTTAATTGTTATGTTTTCATTGCATAAATGTGCTGCAAAAATCAGTTCCCTTGTATTAATAGCTGTATTAATCGTGTATTTTAATAGTTTATTAATGTGCCTGGTATTTCACTGTTAGAAACCTTGCTGCATCGACATTCTTGTACATATTTTTGTGCACTTGGGCAAGATTATCTGGGGGATAAATTCTTTAAAGTTGAATCATCAGATCACAGGGTATGGAATTTTTCAAGTTTTGCTAGGTTTTCCTAAATTGCTTTTCAAATCAGTTGTTGGCATGTGCTTTCACCCCCAGTGTACAAGAGTGTCTCTTTCCCAGAAATCCTTAAATCTGGTCATCCCTCTTTTCTCTTTCTACAGGACGTTTCTGTTTGCATCATGTTTTGTCAGTAGGTAGCATGTTTGGGCTTTACATTCAGTTCTGTTACGTGAGTAGCTGGGCAGCTTCTTCTCTTAAGGGTGGTCACCTTGGCTTGCCCAGTAAGTGTCACACTAGAATCCTGGGGACAGACAGATTCTTGTCCAGAATAGCCTCCTGTGTAATCAGAAATCTGTAGCTCTTCAGATCATCCAATAATCTCCTGGCCTTTTTTGCCTGTAACATATTTCTTCATTTTGGGGTCTGTACTGTTTGATTCCTATACCCGGACAAATTCATCTAGAAGGTACATACATGGTCACTACTGCTTGCACTGAAAGAGGAGATCCTAGTGCTTCCTCCTGACTAAAGGAAAGGGCCCTCTGGGCTCAAACAGAAATCTGGGTTGCAGACTCCCTGACTCCACACGGTTTCACCTGGTCTTTCTTTCCCCAGGACTCTTCTCGGGGGAACTCCCGGAATGCACCCAAGAGCTGATGATTGACGTCACTAAGAGCTACTACCAGAAGTTTTTGCCCTTGACACAGGTCTAACATCTTTGCCTCATGTCTTCAATTCACCTGAGCTCTAAGATGAACTTGGGGACAAAGTTAACCAGTCAGAATTTCCAAAGAGCTCTTGTGTCTTTGATGCCTCCACCTGCCTCCTTTTTTTTTCCCTAAAGAATTATCCAGTCTTTCCAAGCTCTGAGACTTTAATAACAGAACATCTGGGGGTGTTGTCTCCAAATGCCGTGCTTAAATCTTATCATTAGCCATTATCTGAGAAACACAGAGTCATCTGCTCCCAACACCCCCCACCTTGATCCTTGACTGTCTGGATTCTGCCTGGAGCAGGCCTGCCGAGTGGGAGCAAGCCTACCTGAGGTGGAGGCTGTGAAGCTGGTGTGCTACTCACAGAGCTGCCACGGTGAGCATGCTCACTGGGCTCACACACAGCTTTGCTGCTGCGGGCAATTTGGCCAGTTGCACAGTTGCTCATGATCTTGGAAAATAAGCATTTTCAACTTTCCAGAGCCCAGATTCCTTGGCTACTAAGATTTGAAAGGAAGGTGGTTGGTGTTTCTCTTCTTTCTAAAATGACCTTACTGTCATTTTAATCCGGGGCACATGATAAAAGGCTTTCTAGAATTCTGTCGTGGGGTCGTGCCTTTCACCAAAAAGGGGCTCTTAATACCCAGATTCTATTTTTGCAAAGGTTCACGTTTGAGTCTCCCAGGTGGATGAACTCGTATGGCGGTCACTCTTTGCTTCAGGGTGCTTGGGCACAACAGTGTCCATTTTCTCTGATAGCATTCAACCCACTCTGTAGTCGCCATAGCCCTCAGAATTCCGAGCTGAATATCTGCACTTGGGCCCAGTCACATACATACAGAATCATTCTGTGGGCGCAGAGTCCGAGGAGTAAATGGGATCGCCAGTGCTGTTTCTCCCTTCTCTGGGCAACAGGGAAGCCCTTCCCGGCTCTGCTCTTGGTTTAGAGAGATTTAGAAGTGATGGTGGCCTTGTTGATGCTCTGCTTCTGCAATGATTAGAGCAGTTCGGCCTTCAAGGTTAAGATGTAACGGGAACTGTCTTAACATCTGCCTGTAGGGTTTACGAAAACAGTGATGTGTATCCTCTTCACTAATTCAGTGTATAATTGCTTTCTGGTTTGTCATTTTAACGTGTTTGTACATTAAAAGATTGACTCATGGAACAAGTCATTTGAAGGTGATCACTCTCCACCCTGGAGAAGTCTACCTCTCCTTCCTCAGCCACTACTCTGTGCCTGGCACCCTGCTTCAGGCTTTGTGTTTACAGCCTCTTAAGCTGGATGTTATTCCCGTTTGACAGATGAGGTAAAAGCTTCAAATATCTTAGACACTGTGAGCCAACCCATGCAGTAAGAAGGCTGGTGCAGGAGGCCCACCTACGTCTGACATCACAGGGAACAGCTGTCTCTTCAGTGCTGCGCTGGTTCTCCTCGAACATCTGCACATCCCAGCTGATAGCAGTGATCTATAGTGGTTGTGATTTTATTTTAAATAAAATTTCCTTGCATCTTCTCCAGCTCCCTTTTTTTCCCCATGCCACTAAAAAGGTGTATTCTGGGAATTGCAGCACTTAGGCATTCTCTGCTCTCTAAGCTAGCCTCTTGCTTACTAGAGAAATCTTCCAGAGTATGTCTACCAATTACTACCCTACCTGTGCTTGAATACCTCCAAGAGAAACTTGTTCATTTATGCAGTTGTCTTTTATGTTTAAAGTTTCTTCTGTGTGGGTTGTATGAGTATTTTGACATACAGTAGACATCTATTTGTTTTGGGCATACAACATTATGGCTTGATATTTGTATGCACTGAGAAATGACCACCAAGATGAGTCTAGTTAATATCAGTCATCATACATAGGTACAGAAAATTATTTTGTTGTGATGGGAACTTTTAAGATCTACTGCAGACCCTGAGGACAGTTACTGGCACTGAGAAGGCCCACATGAGTCCACTGCAGGCACAGTGGTATCCAGAGATCAAACTCCATCAGGCTTTTTATCTTTTCATATCTTTTTCACCTTTTTATCTTTCTATATCTTTTTCACCTTCACATCAGTAAAGGTGTGGACTAAGCTGTTGTAACAAGGTGACCATGAAAATACAGTGGTTTAGACAAAATAGAAGGATATTTCTTACCTAACAGTGAGGGGTCGGCATGTAAATACATGGGCTTTACACAGTCATCAGACATACAAGCTCCTACTGTTGGGTCTCATGACCACATGAGACGGAGAGAGGCTGGGCATTTATTCTCTAACTGGGAGTCCAAACTGAGGGAGTTTCTAACAGTGAAAAAGGAGAGGGAGTGAACACTGAGAGACAGCAAGCAAACCTTCCTCTGTACAGGTTTACAGCTCTATGATTAACCCCATCAGGGTCATGACCTTTCCTCTGTCTCCCCCTCCCTGTCAGAATGGAGAAACAGCAGAGCACCTTTCCAAAATAAGGGCCTTGGAAGGCAAAAGCAACTGCTACAAAGAGTTAAGAAGTCTCTAGTTCTGGACTGATGCTCTTTGGAAGTGTGTTGACGGTGGTGAGGGTGTGTCCTAGGAAAGGCTGGCTGGACTCTGTCTCCATGGTGGCTTTCACCCCAGGGACAGTCTTTCACCAGGCAATTTCATACCCCTGGAGAAGATAGTCTGTCCTCAATATTCCCAGAGGAACAGGCAGATGGTATTCATTCAGGCCTTTCCCTTTTCTCTGGAGATTTTCTTTTCACTCTGTCTCCTGCCTACCCTTCAACCTCTACCCATTCTCTCATTACTCTTGGTCTTGAGGGATCCTTGCTAAGTGCTGCCTGGGCCAGGATTAGGGGGCACAGAGAGAACGTTGATTAATCGAAGTGGAGAGTTCAGTAAAGAGCCCCGAGGAGGATGCTGCTTCACTTGGGGCTGCTTTCTCACAGCCCACAGCGCTGCATGAGGGGGTTGGTTGTGGTCAAGGCTGTGTAGTTATGTGCCGCATTCCTCTCTGAGCCCACACTAGCTCTCAGCTCCTGGGAAGAAGCTCCTGGTAGTGTGGGCACCCAGCATTTTATTAATGGGGTGATTACATGAATGTGAGTCTTTTGCCCTTAGTCTCCACCTTAGCTCAGGTCAGTAGCATGTTACAAGTTCCCTTGCTGGGGACAAATTTGAAGGATTAACATGTGAGCCTTCTGTTAACCAGTTCTGTTTTGCGTAGCTTTCCAGGGATGTTGTGGTTGGTTGGGATCTGTGGTTGGCTGGAATCTGTAAATGAGTCACCTCTCATGGGCCAGTTCTCGCAAGTAATCACTGTGACTAGAAGGAGGGAGTACACTGATGGACGAGGCTGAGCCACGTACCCTTGGGGCCTGAGCACGGCTGGCTGGTGGCAATAACTTAGCTGTCAGAGCCTGAGACTATAGTTCCTTTCTTAGGCTGATCCAAGTGGATGGTGGCAAACTTGAAATGAAGTAGACAAACACTGCTCCTATTTATCATGGCCTTGGGAGTTTCTCAGCTCTGAAGAGAGGATCTTGGTGCAGCTGGCAGGCCTGTCTTCATAATCTGGCTGGTGAGCCAGAACAGAACATGTTCTGGTGGCTCCAGAACATGGAGCCCCAGCCATTCCCCAGGACAGATTGACACCCAGATGTTGGCTATGGGGGCTTACATCTAGCTGACTGACCTCAGGGGTAGCTTCTGCAGAGCTGCAAGGCCCCTGAAATTGGCACTGGTAGTGTCGGGACAGTCTTGTCAGGAAGCCTATTTTTGTTTTCAGAATTGGCATCAGTGAAATGTGCTGCCAACTTGGATCAGTTTCCATAAGTCCATGATCATGGAGATGGTCCTAGAGCTCCCTGTGCTTCTATAGAGCATGTACCCACTGCTCTTTGACTTGAGGAGATTGGGGCTCTGACCACATGCTCTGTCACTCATTCATTTAACAAATACAGATTGAGCCACTGCTGAGTGCCAGGCACTGCCCTACATCCTGGCAATCCATTAGAGAATATGATGGAGCCAGTTCCTAACTGTAGGGGTCTTACAGTTTAGAGATAGCTGTGGAAACAAAAGGAAATTCTCCTATGGAGGCCTGAGGGGACCTGCTTGAAGGCATCACAGTGAGGAAGAGTTCGGGTGCTGAAGGTTCGGGTGCAGATTAAATCTCACCCTGCAGCTTACTAGCCCTATTACTCTGGACACGTCAGCTCCCCTTAAGGAATCTCTAGTTTTCTTATCCATAAAATGGAAGAGATAGATAGGGGTGATTAGGACTCAAATGCATTTATGCTTGCAAAACATGAGTACTGGTTGAGAGTAAGCACTCAACACATGGTAGTTATAGTTCCTGTTACTAGGGAAAATACATCTAAAGTGTAATTATAATGTAGGGCATATTAATCTTATACTTCCAAATTTTTTAAAATAAAATCAAGAACATATTTCCCTTTATAATGAGTTCACCACAAAGGAGAGATGAGGAAGAGAAATCACCTTCCCTGTTATGCATTTGTGAGGTGCCAGGCACTTAACATTTAACCCTCCTAACTATCAAAAATGTAGAGACGTCAGTGTTTGTTATTTGGAGGACGAGACTGACTTTCAGAGAGGGTAAGTGAATTTGCCTGGTGTGACACAGTTCATCTTGACTGCCTTTGTGGGGAGAGGAAGTGTCTTGTTCTACATTCCCAGGTCTGTTGGCATCAGACAGATGATTTGTGAATGTGATAACCATCCCCCCTGAAAAAAACAGTCACATCTTTGCTGACTTTCAGTTAGGGGGGGTCTGAAGCCCATGGTCTCCTGTGCCCTACCCACTTGTCTCTTAACCCTTGCTGTCTGCTGGGTACTTGTCTGGGGATAGAAAGAACCTGAGGATGTGGTAGGGACAGAGAAGAAGGGGAGAATAAGGAAATATATGAGGTCCAGGAGCTGCAGAGACCCCTTGGAGACACTGAGCACTCTGGGAATAGGCACAGATTCTTTTTATTTCAATAATATTAACAGCTGATAGCCTCATGCCTGCTGTCACTTGTACTGCTACTCTTACAGACGTCACAAGAACCTAGGGAGACAGGTATATCTCAGAATCCTAGGAGATGGACACTAGAATTATTCCCATTTTATAGACTTGGGAATTAGGGCAAGAAGTTCAGTAACTTGTCCCATGTCACAGAGATGGTAAGGGGAGGAACTGACATTTAAACCCAAGGTTCCCTACTCCTTGAGTTCAATATGCGAAATTGCTGGTTGGTAGGGAGCAGGTGGGATGAGCGAGTGAACCAGCCTGGGATTTGCCAGACAGCCTGTCCGGAGGTAGTATTCCGAGGGACTTTGGAATGGGGAGAGCTGGATTGGGATTCAGGTTCTGCCACCTCCTGGCTGTATGACCTTGGGCAAGTAACTAATACAGAAGTGGTGACTTTCTCTTCAAAATGGGATTATCCTTTTCTCCTAGAATTTGTGAGAATGAAATGAAGATCATCTCTATAAAGCCCCTAGCTTTATATATATTCAGTGCTCAGTGTTATTACTGATGCCATGCAGACAGACTGCATGACTTTATTTTATTTTATTTTTTGGCGAGACTAGGTCTCGCTTTGTTGCCCAGAGAACCACAGGCTCCTGTTGCTTTGGGGTATCATGGACTGAAGCGATCCCCAGCCTCAGCCTCCCAGGTAGCTGGGATTACAGGCATGCACCACCATACCTAGCTATTTCTTGAGACTAGGTCTCGCTATGTTGCTCCGGGTGGGTCTCAAACCCTGGGAGGGTCTTGAACTCACGGACTCAAGTGATTCCTAATCTCAGCCACACACTTTATATACTGCTATTAAAGGCACGTGCCACCTTGCCCGGCCCAGGCTGCATGATTTTAGCCGTATAAAATTGAAACTCCAGGCCGGGCATGGTGGTGCATGCCTGTAGGTACCAGCCTAGGAAGCCACAGCCAGGGTCAGGGATCGAGGTTCGAGTCTCGTCAGGGGCACATAGCGAGACCTAGTCCCAAAAAAAATAACTGGGCTTGGTGGCATGCACCTGTAATCCCAGCTACCTGGGAAACTGAGGCTGGGGATTGCTTGAGTCTGTGGTACCCCGGGCAACGTGAGCCTGCAGTTCCACAGGCAAAAATAGCGAGACCTAGTCTCAAAAAAAAAAAAAAAAAAAAAAAAAAAATTGAAACTCCATGTTGACAAGGACCATACGGAGATATGAGAATAAGAAAAAACTATTAAAGAACAATGGGAGTTAAAGTTTCTTCAGTGCTTTATTTTTCTGTAAATAGTCCTAATTGGAATTAATCCTTAGTGACATTTTACTGTATGAGGAAGAAACATCAACTTGCTTATAAAATCCCTTATATAGTGAACTCTGGGGGAGGGGTTGTTTCTGAGTGGTCATGAGCCAGTGATGATGGCCCTTAAATGCTGAATTGACTGCGAGGGGCATGAGTAAGCTTGCAATGAGGGAAAAAGGGGAACATTTTAAGTTGTGACTGTTTTGTGGCTGTTGTTTCTGGATATATGATAAAATTGATTTAGAATGTCATGTGCTTATAATTTCATTGACCACAGAGGGGTCATCCCAATCAAAAAAGACATGAAGAAGGGATGGGTGGGCTAGGGCCTCCTGGTTTTTCCCCACCATCAGGTGGGTATGAATTTAAATTTGGGGGATATAAGATCCAGAATGGCTTTCCATAAGTGATGGTTTTTGCTATGATTCATGCCAATTGGAACCCTGGAAAGAGACAACATGAAGTGAGGCAATCTCAGATGGAAATTCATACCTGGGATTTGAAAATGCAGTTAAATCGCCAGGGAGTCCTTGTTGAAGTGAATGCCTAGCCCTCGAGGCTGCTGCCTCTCCAGCCTGGGGTGATCCTGTTGAGTGTGTCAGTCTGGACTCCAGGACTGCAGGATGAAAAGGAAACCTTGTCACCATGACTGGGAGCAGGGCTCTTTGGCCCTGCACTTCCCTGGCTAGTTTGTTTGGAACCCCAGAGTCACTGATCTTGATTGCCTAAAACTGACTCTGAGCTGAACCCCGCTGCTGGCTGCCAGGAGCTGTGCCAGTCTCGGCAGGTACCTTGCTGAACCAAAGGCAGACAGTGTGACCAGGACTCCGACCCTGGGAACTCAGGAGATTTAGCTTCCCCACAGAAGGCTGTGCAGCTCTAAACCATGAAAGCATGGGCGCTGGCTTCTGGCTGCTGGCTGGGCCATCCTGTCACTTCAAATGCCTCAGGAAATGGCTTGTTCTCTGATGGGACCTCTTGAAACTCATCACCAGGTTAGAGGCTGAGTGTCTTCTCCCTGGGAGAGGGGGGGGTCCACTGCACAAACTGCGGTTTGGGGGAGGTGACCCCTCCACCTGCTTTTCACAGACCAAGTCCAGGACGCCTCACTACAGCTGACTGTAGTGCTCACCTTTCTGGATTCATGGCAGCTTGCCACTTGGGCAGAGGGAGATCCTGCTTCTGCCTCCTCACTTCTTCTGTACACACCCTTAGCGAGGCAGGTGATTATTCAAGTGTAACTGTCTCCAGAAAGGGATTGATCTTTTCCAGGCTGCTCTCTGGTTAAAATGGGCTATTATGTAAACCCATTTTGAAGTATTTGAAAATTCTGGATGTCATCCTTCGTTGGTTTGCTAGGAGGACAAGACAAAACACCTCAGACTGGAGGTGGTGGAGGGAGGGCATAAGCGATAAAAATTAATATTCTCACACTCTTAGAAGTCAGAAGTTGAAGATCAAGGTGTTGGCACCTTGTCTGGTTTTTCCTGAGGCTTCTGTCCTTGGCCTGCCCATGCTCACCTTTTGTGTCCTCACAATCACTCCTCTGTGTAGTCTGTGTCCTAACCTCTGAGGAGTCACCAGCTATATTGAATTAGGATCCACCCTAAGGAGCTCATTTACCTTAATTACCACTTTAAAGGCTCTGTCTCCACTTACAGTCACATTCAGAGGCACATTCAGGGTTAAGGTGTCAACATGCATCTTGGGGGGGACACAGGTCAGCCCATCACACATTCTGATCAATTCCTGAATGTATCTTTCTGGATAAGCTGTATACAAATGCTGATCTACAAAAAGGCTTTTGTGCCCCTCGCATACCACCCTTCCAGATGAAAGGGCTGGATAAAAGTAAAAGCTGATTGAAGAAATGTGAAGTTAGGGCTGCTGGATGGCAGGGAGTAGGAGGAAAAAGCAGAAACTTGGCACCTGGGGCATCTTGGGGGAGGGAGTGGGCTTGGCCCTCCTGAAGGATCACTCCTAGCCTGGCCTCTTTGCCCATGCTGTCAGTGCTTTGAGTTGGGACTGCAGCCTGTCATCACCCTGGCAGCACTGACATGGCAGCACTGACATGTGTCATCCACACTAGTGATCAAGCAAAACTGATCGGAACCAACTGCCTCAGGCAGTCCCTTGAAAACAAAGACATGAGTCTTTCAGGCCAGAAACCCTAGGTCAGAGGCCCCCAAACAGGCTACACTGGGAAAGCTGACAACCTCTACTGCATACTAACAGGTCCTATTTGGGGTACCCTGGCTTGTGTGCAGGGGGCTACATGACCCCTGGTGTTGCATTTTGTCCCTGTCACCACACTGCCTTTGGCCACCAGCTCCCAGTCAGCTTGAGGTCGCTGCCGTTGCTGCTGCAGCTGCTGCTGCTGCCTTGGGTCAAGTAAAATCCAGCTTCAGGAGGAAGCCTCTTGACTTTTTAAGATAGACTTCGGTGGCCAATGGGGTTTAATTGGCTGAGTCCTGGACCCCAAACAGGTAGGCGGAGTCCAGCACTGCAGTTTGGTCAGCCTTCCCTGCGGGCCCCTACTGATAACAGTGCTGTGACCTTTGTGACCAGGTGAATTGTGCAGGAGCCAATAAAGCAGGTCCTAACTTGCTCTCCTTAAAAGGGCAGTTTGCAATCCTGGCTCTTGGCTGGTGTCTGGGTGCTAGGACCTGGGGAGTGGTCTCACCAGTCCCTAAGTGAGAGCAGTCCCTCATAGCGCCTGATCTGTGCAAGCCAACAGTCTGTGCGGAATATGTGCTTTCCTACTGGGAACCTGGGATTTCAGGTGCACTAGGCAGGGCATGCCTGTGTGACCAGCCGCCAGGAAAACCCTGCACACTGAGTCTCTAAAGCACTCCCCTGGCAGGTTATGCCTCACATATGTTGTCCTAACTCATTGCTGGAAGAATGAAATGTGCCAGGTGCCACTGCACTTAGGAAGGGAGTTGGGGGAGCTTGCACCTGTTGTGGTCTGGACTTTGCTTCCTGTGCCTTTGTGGTCTTTTGCTGCAATAAATCCTAGCTGTCAGTGAGTAGGACATGTAGATGTATAATCTATATTGGCTGAAATCCTGTGAGACTTCCAGCGAACCATCCAACTAGGTGGGGGAGTGGTCTTGGGGACCCTAATACTAGGGAACAGGAGCCTTGGTAGTGTTCTCTTTCTCAGTTTGGGTGCTGTTTGCATGGGGTATTTTCAGTTTGTGAAACTTCACTGAGCTGTACTATTATGTCATTATTTTTCCTGTACATAGATTCAATTTCATGAGAAGAACGCTTACACACCATGGACATAGTCAATAGTACCTTAATTAAACAACCTCTTTTCATTCAGCAAACATCTTAGCTAGGCACGAGGAGACTGGAATATGGCAGGAAAGATGGCATCCTTACCTCAGTTTGTTTGGAAATAGGGGAAGAGATGGTGAGCAAATGGTTGATTTTTGCTGGGCTCTGTTGAAGACATAGGCTACTAGGCTGCAGAAAGCGCTTCTCACTTGGGTATTTTGCCTTTCAGGGGCTGCCAATCAAGCACATGGGAAGCTAGGCAGGCAAGTGAGCAAAGAGATGGCAGGGAATTGTGGCAAACTCGAAAAGTATGTAGGCATATAGAGCTGCCAGCTGATTTTTCCCTCAGTAAAAGCCACACATGAGCTGGCCATTTTTAAGTGCCATCAATTCAAATTTTAAAAAAGTGGGAGACCAAACAAAACCCTTCTGCAGTCTGCCCAGCATTCTGCGAACCATCCAGCCCAAATTGAGGGCCCACTCATTTAGGCACTGGGAAATACAGCAGGGCAAGCCAGACGCGTAGGGTGTGTGTGTGTGTGGGGGGGCTGCAAGCCAGACACGGAGGGTGAGGGTCGGGTTGGGGGCTGCTTCCTTGTTTCTCGGTCTTCATTATGTGTAGGATTCAGCTGGACAGTCGTGCTAAAAGGCAGATACTGACTCGGCGGTCGGCACTAGGGCCTGACATCATGCCTGCCTAACAAGCCCCCCCC
>PVHY01029019.1:0-14689 GCA_004024945.1 Uropsilus gracilis | reverse complement strand
ATTTGATGAATTTATGGAAACCTGGATGTACCTAGAAGAAATCATTCTAGCAGAAACGAGCCAGATGGAAAGGGACAGAAACCAAATGGTTTCACTAATATATGGTCAACCAAATGAAACTGCACAAGAGGAGAATGGGGACCAGCTGGAGCGGGTGGGAGGTGGAGGTGGTGGGTGACCCCCAGGGATTGAAATGATGTGAAATATAGATAAATAAATTAAAAAAAATATATAGTTGCTAGCCTAGAAAGCTCTCTGCATTGGTAAGTATTATATTTAATACATTTTCCAAGTGAGTATTAAGCTTATGTCATCAGGAATATCGAAATTTTTCCATTTGTATCTGAGGACTAAGTTCCAAGTGGGGAGATATTATGTTTTGTCTTGATATCTGTTTCATTTTTTCTGTAAGTTTCCCCCTTAATACTTCTCTGCATCATTTATCTCCCTATATACAGAGCAGAGAAACATAAAATACATATTATTTATACCTTTTTATAAAATGACTGCTGTGAGAAGTCTCATTCTAAGTTCTCTACTCAAATTTAGCATTTCAAGACATTTATGTCTGCCTATTCAGAATAGCAAGAAGAAAATTCTGAGACATGTGCATCAAGTAAGGCCTAAGACTAAACATTTTATGAGAGAAAGATGATTAAGTTGCAGTTAATTTCATGTAGCACTTTTTACACACAGAAAATTATGGGTAGCAGTGAAAGAAGAAACATTGGAAATACAATATAGATAAGTAAGCCAGCTACTCATGTGATATACATATGCAATTCTAAATACTTGTCAAGTGAAGTTATGCACAGAGTCTTAGGTCACAGTACTTTACAACTACATGGTGGAAATAATTCAAGAGTTGGAGTCAGAGGTAAATGGTTTCACTTTCTAGTTTTACTATTGCTAGCTATGTAACCTGAACAACATGCCCATGACTCAGTTTATCTGTGAAATAGGAGTAATAATAGTGTTTAGTTTATTTTTCCTGATTGTGGTAGAGTTTAGAACTAACACTGACAATTCTCCTAATACAGAAAAGAAACTCAGAAAGTGAGTTTTCATCAGTCTTACTTTACAATCATTTATGTATTTCTGGAAAAACATAACATTTTAGAAAACCTAGAAAGAGAAATGTTCCCCTTACAACTTCCTAGGTATGAAGTTCTACTAGCACATGGAAGTTCACGTGTTATTAGGTCAGTCTACCTACATCCAGTGAGTGCTGAATTCTGACATTGCTTTGAGGAATATGTCTCCTTTATTCAGTACCAAGAAATAATGTTCTTTATGTAAAGCCCCCAGGTGTAAAGTAGGCTTTACCTCATGTTTATGGTTGGTAGAATGAAAATTTTTTATTTCATTTTTATTTTCTCAAATTTATGCAAGACTATCACAATGAGTTGGCATTAAAACATACTAAGACATTCACTTTAACCTACTTGATAAAATGGACATATGTGTGTTTGTGTTTCCAATCCTTGTTGAATATAAAGCTGATAGACAAGAAAAATCCTTTTAAACTTTACAGATGAAAGCTTTTATTTGGTCAAAGCCAGAAAAATACCACATAAGAATATGTAACTGATTCTTAATCAGTTTTTGAAATTCTTTTGTATAAACAGCTGCCCAAAATAAATGATATGTTGATAGATCTTTATAGACTAATATTTATATTACTTGCATGTGTTCAACCATGAACCATGAGGAAATGGAGAGATAAACACCCTAATGCCCCCAAAACTTAGAAACGATCGGTTATCACAAGTCAATAGAGACACGTTTATTTTAGCAGTAGGAACCGCTAAAATCTGGCCTATCTGAAGACACAAAATTTGAGAAACTTTAAAGGCAATTGCCCTTTCCTGATTGTCAGTAGAAATTCACCAACCAATGGGGACAAACTTCAACTAATACTAGCTTATGCTTTAAATTATTTGTTTATTATGTAGAGAAAGGCCATTTTCACAAAGAGTGCTTTTTGACTTCCTTCGAAACCCAACCTCTGTGGATTTCCCTTGCATTTTTGGAACTTGAATGGTACATGACAGTTGGTCTACCTCTTTCCTCCTACAAACCATTATTCAGAGTACATTTCACCAGGGAGTTCACTCTGAAATATTCACACCTCCTACACCTTCATTACCTAACATTCAACTAGCCTGAACATCATCATACTACTGCCAATTTTGCACAATGTTGCTATTAATATTCTCCTTGTATTCTCCTGCATTCTCTGTGATTATAATGTATCCTTCTGCTTGTCTCTTTGGTAATAACTCTCCATGGGTTAATCTCCCTGAATAAGAAATTTGAATCTAGGTCTGAGTTATGATATCAAGCTTCAGAGTAGGGGGTAATACCTACAGGAAATCAATCATGAAGAGTGATATGATTGAATGGAGACACACTCATGCACTATTTAATGACATTTCCACCAACAACAGACTATATATCACAGAGGTGTCTGCAGGCTATACCATTTAGTCTACTTTGATAGTAGGCCATGCCATCTAGGTATATGGCATTATACTTCATAATGTTCATACAAAGAAACAATTGCCCCAATGATGGATTTCTCAAAGCACACCCCAGTTCTTAAATTATATGGGTTTAGATAAATGAGGTATAAATTTAAAAATCCTATGAGTTGATAAGCTGGACTTCATTTAAATTAAAAACTTCTTATTTGCAAAAGAAATATCAGTAGAATTAGAAGAGAAGTTACAGGCCGGGCATGGTAGCTCATGCCTTTAAGCTTCAGCCTATGAAGTGGCCGGGGCTAGGGATCGCAGTTCGAGTCCTGCCTGGGGCTCATAGCAAAACCTAGTTCCAAAAAAAAAGCTGGGCATGGTGGCACGCACCTGTAATCCCAGCTACCCGGGAAGCTGAGGCAGGGGATTGATTGAGTCTGTGGCCCCCTGGGCAACAAGAGCCTGCGGTTCCACGGACATTTAAGAAAGACCCACCTGATTAAGGATTGTTACCCCAAATTAGGAAAAACCATTAGACTCAACAATATGAACATTAAAAAAATTAAAAATGGGTCAAAGACTTCACCTTATGAGATACATAGATGGCAAAAAAGCATATGAAAGATGTTCTAAATTACATGTCATCAAGGGAAAATGCAATGAGGTACCACCACACAATTAGAATAGTCAAAATATAAAACTCAAACAACATAAAGTGCTGGTCATGAAATTTCAAACAATGTACCTTCCTCTTATTTTACAGAAATCATTAAACAGTTCATTAAAAAATCTCAAAAAAGTAATTGTTCTTTAATAAAATGTGTTCTATTTGTCGGTGTGTGAAATTCTGAAGGCCTTATTCATAAACGTAACATACACATACCAACACTGTGACTGACATAAAGAGAGACTCAAGTGAATAGAAATTGTTCTTGTTCCAGAACTAATTCCTTCTTTAGAAAGGAGAAAAATGAACAAAGTTCATGGAAATTTAAGCAAAAACTAACTTCTATTTTGGTACCAGAGCTGGCCAGGTGTTCAGATTGGGCTCATCATCCAAAATGCCAGATGAAATATGAAGATTAACCTTTCTTAAAACATTGCCAAACTGTGAAAACAGCAAAAGATCAGGCCAAATTTAAGTGAAAGCTGGAACCAGATAATTAATCTGAGCATGGAATTCAATTTAGCCCCAAGGGTGTTTAGTCAAATTGACTCTAAGTTTTTAAAGCCCAGGTTTAGGATACAAAGAGTAAAGTTGAGACCTTTACCCAGAGATTGGAGAATAACAGAAATCTCCCCCCTCACCCCCCATAAGTCTGCTATGACAAAACTTATAATTCCATAGTGAAAGTGGGTTAAAAATGCCTACACTCTACCTAGGACTACTGCTGCCTGAATGAGGACCAAAAGATGATTTCATAAGATGTACTTTCAAATATTCAAAAATATATGATACTAACCTCACACACTTTCCCAGAGAAGAGGAAACAGGAACAATTCACAGCTCAGCTTCAAACTTTCAGACCCTTGATATATAATCCTGAGGAGGAAAGCACAAAAAAAGTCAATCTCACTCATGAACATGGATACAAATATCCTAGCCCTAATGACAGTAAATAAAATCCTCAGTATATACGTTTGGAATAAATTAATCACTAGAAAGTCAGCTACTAAAATTATTATAGTGCAAGAAAATTTATATAATAATTTCAAAAAAAGTCATAAAATTTAATTTACATTCAAGACTTTTAAAAAGGAAAACTATTCTACACTTAGAATTTGCTTAAGGGGGTAAATCTCATGTTAAGTGTTCATTCCACAATAAAAATTATAAAAAGGAAAAAAAATCCCCTTAATAGTCTATGAGAAAAAGGGAAATTCCCTAATCTGCTAAAGAGTGACCTAAGATGTGACCAAGAATTCCACTTCTTGGCACATACCAGAAAAATGGAAATTAAAAAAAAAAGTAATTTGAAGGGACATATACACTCCCATCTTCATTGTAGCCTTGTTTACAATATTCAAGTTAGAAAAATAACCTAAGTCCACAAGGACAGAGGAGTAGATCAGAAAAATGTTATAAACACACACACACAATGTGGAATACTACTCGGTCATTAAAAAGATGAACTCTTACCATATGTGACAACATGGAGGGACCTGGAGAGGATAATTGTAAGACAGAAGGAGAAAAAGTCAAATACCAGAATGCTTCACTTATATGTGGAATATAGGGAAACAAAACAAATGGTCATATAAAACCAAACCAGTAAGAAACCCTTGAAATCTGACTGCAAAACTGAGACAGCCAGAAGGGAGAATGATGGGGCTGGAAATGAAAAGAGAGGGTTCAGTGGAACATAGAAGAGGATTATTGATGTTTTGGTGGTGGTTATGGTGTAAAAATACACATTTGTAGGGATCTGAAACTATATCCTCTAAAACAAATGTAATGATGTAAAACCAACTTTATCTCAATAAACATAACTGTAAAAAAGTGACACTTTCAAGGATCATTTGAGATGAGAATGGTCTCTCTATAGACTATTAAACATTAGATTGCTGGTCTGCACTGTCAGGAGAAATAATTTAAGCAAAATATACTGGATTGTACACAGTGAATCAAAATTATCATTATTCACAAATGATATGGAACATTCAAAACAATCTATAGTAAAATATATGAGAAAGAGCAGAGTGCCAATTTTTCTGAGTATTAATTATGTATATGAAATTAACTTTATAGCTTTTTACCAAGAACATAAAACTTAAGTATGAAATTTTAAATAAACTATCTGTCATAGGACTAAAATATCATATCTCTGGGAATAAAGATAATAAATAGTATGTGAACTTTACAGAGAAATTTTACAGCCTTAAGGTAACAAGTCTAAGAAAACTCAAAAATGGTAGGTACATATTTTATGAATTGAAAAAATCACAATATTGTCGACATTTATTCTACCTAAATTATCTTATCAAGTTAATGCAATCACAACTAAACTTCCAATAGTATTTTTGTGAAATATGAAAAACTTATGCAGAGGAGAAAATGGTAAGAAAAGCCAAAAGTTTTCCAAAGAACAAGTTGCAGAAATTGTCTGACTAAATACTGAGGTTTATTATAAAGCTATTGTAATTAATAACATGTGAGATTGATGCTAGATAGAAATTGACTGAATAGAACAGAATAAAGATTATAGAAATAGACCAACTGATATATGGGCATTTGATACATGAATATAAGAGGACAAGGAATGCTTTTTGATCTGTGGATATGAAGAGATTACTCAAGAACATTGTTGACCTAATTTTGAAGCCATAGAGGAAAAATTAGACACAAGAGAGGGATATCACTTTTCACTATTCTTATTCAACATTATTCCATAATTCCTAGTTAGTCCAATAAGACAATAAAAAAGTAAAGGATTCTGTTTAGAAATAAAGAAACAAAAATATCTCTATTTGCAGATGACATGATTGTTTATATAGAAAACATAAAAATGTTCTCAAAAAAAGTCAATCTACAGATTCAGTGTAACCTATCAAATTCAACCTATCAAAACTCCATTGGCATTTTTCACAGACATAGATAAAATATCCTGAAATTTATATGGAAACACAAAAGACACATAATACACAAAGCAATCCTGAGGGGAAAAAAAGAATGAAAATGGAGATACCATGCTGCCTAACTTGAAACTATATTTCAAAATTACAGTAATCAAGACAGCTTGATATTTGAATAAAAACAGATACTTAGGTGTATAGATTTTACACTTAGAAGTTGATACATTAATGCTATACATTCAATACATGAAAACTACAAAACACTGGTGGAAGAAATCAAAGAAGATACAAATTATTAGAGAAACAACCTGTGCTCATGAATTGAAAGATTCAAGATAGTTAAAATATCCATTGCTCAAAATGTGATCTAAAAGTCAATACAATTCCAATTAAAATCTCAGGAAGTTTCTTTTTATAGAGCTATCCTGATTCTGAAATTTATACAGAAAGACAAAATTATTAGAATAGCCAAAAATTCTGAAAAGAACAAAGCTGAAAGACACTAGCCAATTTTATAACTTACTATAAAGTTACTGTAATCAAGGAAATGTATTATTGGCAAAAGGATAGACAAAAAATCATTTCCAGATACCATAATATATCCTTTAGTCTTTTATTTTTGCATAGAAAGTAGCTGTAACCTTTGGCAGCTTAAAACAACATCCAATTAATACTTCACAGTCTGGGTTCTCTGCTCAAGGCGTTGATCAGGCTGTGTTCTTAGCTGGAAGTCAGGGTTTTTTTACACTGATGATATTGTGGTGGAATTCTGTTACTTCCATTTTAGAAGTGTGTCCTTGCTTCCTTGCTGTCAGTCTGAAGCCATTCCCAGCTCCAAGAGGAGAGGTTACTTACATTCTTTATTGAGTGTAACCTTTTACTTGAGAGTCAGCAATGGGAAAACCATCTTTGTATTAAATTCCTCTCACTTTTCATCTCTCTTTTACCAGGAAAAGTCCCATCTCTTTTAAGGGTTCAACTAATTAGGTCCAGCCCACTGTTAAGAACTAAACTGTGCTCTCTCAGAATTCATATGTTGAAGCCTTGACCTCTAGTCTCACTCTGTTTGGCTAGAGATCCTTTTAAAGTGCAAAGGAAGTTAAAAGAGTTTTAAGGGTAGAACCCCGATTCAGGAGATGGTTGCCATTTGAAGAAGAGGAATGAATGCCAGAAGAGTGAGATCAAAGCAAAGAGCCCTGTGAAGACACATAGAGGTGACTCTGTGCAAGGCATGAAATTGGGCCTCAACAGACAACAACCCTGCTAGCACAATGAGCTTGAATTTCTAGCCTCTAGAAGTGTGAGACAGTAAATTTCTGTGGTTAAACCTCCTTGTGATTGGTATTCTATTGAGGCATCCTGGGCAGATAGTGCATCCACTAAGAATAATCTCTTTTTTTTTTTTTTAGAATAAATTGTGCCATTAAGATAACCTCATCACAGAGCTGAAAAAAAAAGGCACATCTCTCTCACACTCAAATCCTGTGGGTTGGGTCACAGTATTAGTGTGGCTACTGCAATAGCTTCCTCTGTATTGGGGTGGGGGGGAGAAGAAAGGAATAAAAAATTGAAAATAACTCAAATGCTCACCAACTGGAGATTTAACAAACTGTAGCAGACATCCATACAGTAAGTTACTACTCAATAATAAGGTAAAAAAAATATTGATGCACACAACAGCTTGGATAAGTGCTTAGTAAAAGAAAGCTGTATCAAAGGTTATATATTGTATGAGTCTGTATACATATAATTACCACATAATATGTAGTCATGCAATATATAACACTGTATAATTCAAATATAAAATAAACATGTGACATGTTAAGTTTTATATCATACAATATATAATCATAAAATGTATAACTATATATGACATTTAGTATTCAGAAAGAGGCAATGATGCAACACCAGAAAAAAGAACAGTGGTTTGGGTAGGGCGGTATTTGATTATAAATACACTGCATGCAGGCATTTTCTGTGGTAGCAGGATTGTTTTTGATACTGGTTGTGATGGCAGTTATACAAATCTGTATGTGTTAAAATTCATAGAACATTACAACAAAAAGTCAAATTTACTGCATGAAAATTTAACAATAAAGTATGAAAAATAACTTACTGCTAAGGTTATCTTATAAATTACAGAAAATACAAAATAATATTGTAACTTTGTAATTTATTGATAATAAAACAAAAAAAATATACCCACAGTCTTGAAACCTGGATTATTAAAATTCAAAAAGGTATTTAGAGATGTAAAGCCACTGGATTAGGGTACTAAAGGTCTTTTTTTTTTTTTTAGTAGCAAAATGTGATATTTCCAAATGAATGTCTCTGGAGATTGCAGCCATTCTAAGTGACATTCAAAAGTGGCCAACTTTACTGCTCATGGAAAGGGTCAATGTGTAGCTAATTTTAATGAATCACACCTATCACTCCCTGTTGCAAATGTGTTAATCTACCAAATC
Organism: Uropsilus gracilis; assembly: GCA_004024945.1. Classification (NCBI taxonomy): domain Eukaryota; kingdom Metazoa; phylum Chordata; class Mammalia; order Eulipotyphla; family Talpidae; genus Uropsilus; species Uropsilus gracilis. The sequence goes on along the minus strand of PVHY01029019.1, from coordinate 6,174 downwards.
ATTCATGTTGTTGCCCATTTCTCTGTTAACCTCACCACCATAACATTAACAGAAATGCATTTTTATCTCAAAGAATATCAGATTGATAAGGGAAAGTGATATGTTGCTGTAAAATCAGGAAACTCATCACAATTAGTCTAGCTAATGTGCTAATGGGGAAATTAACACTGCTAGCAACATGAAATAAGAAAGAATGAATTTTGAGCATTTTGAGAGGCAGCTAATGCCCGTTTCGCTTGTATTTACCCTTGTTATATTGGGAACTCTGACTGGGGACCAGCCTGCCACTACTAGTGTTATCATGCGGCTCCCATCTCTCTGTAATGAAGGCCAGAGAACTGGAGGTGCCTGCAGGGCTTTTAAAATGAGTTTCTTCATACTCACCCTGTGGAATAGGAACAGGGTCTTTCTGTGAAGGGAAAACCCGCGACTCAATATATAATTGAGCTAGCTATTATAAATGCATGCCTTTGGGAAGAAGGAAACCTAAAAATAATTACCAATTTGTCACTTAGAAGGTTACCCAAGAAATTTATTGTATTTTTTTTTTGGAGATGTCATTGGTTTACAATAGTATACACGATTTGGGGGGTATAGGCTATATTCTTTAATTCTATGGAACCACACCACATCCACCACTGAAATACCCATGGTTATCCACCATGGACCACTGGGCCCCTACCTCCTTTGTTTCTACCCCATTTCCCACTAGAGTCCTCAATTTGGTGGTCATAATTCTATATAGTGATCTGATTTAGTTTTATCTGTTCCTTTGTTTTGTTTCTCTACACTCCAAATATGAAAACATTGAACATTTGTCTTTCTCCTTCTGACTGATTTTACTTAACATAATCCCCACAGTTCCCTTCATGTTGTTGCAAATGGTAAGATTTCATCTCTCTTTATAGCTGAGATGCATTCCATTCTCTTTCTAAACCACATCTCCATCCACTATACACTCATCTGTTGGGCAGTTATGTTGTTTCCATAACTTCGTTATTACCAACAATGCTGCAATGAACATATATGTGTGTCTATCCCTCTGAAAGAAAGTTTGTGCATTCTTTGGAAAAATACCAAGAAATGGAATTGCTGAATCACTGGCAATTTAAATGATAGGTTTTGAGATCTCATCTCCAATGTCAGAGAAAACAAAGCAAAGACAAACAAATGGAACTACAACAAACTGAAAAGCTTCTGGACAGTGAAAAAAATGACCATTAAAATGAAAAAAAAAATCCCACTGAATGGGATGATACAAGCCTCAACTTTGATCAGAAACTATGATCATTCATTCTTTGTAAGAATATAGTTGTACATTTACAATTAAAGATTGTAGACTACGTTAGAAAAATTAGTGGTAACTTATTCCAACCATGAACTCTATACAATTTTCTCCATTACCTTGAATTGTCTCTCTGCTTACAAGCTATTGACCCCAGCTATCTATATAGGTGGTTCCTTTTGAGGATAGGAATAAGATGGGAAAATAGCCAGCACCTGTTGCATGCCACACAGGAGGTACCAATAGTAGTTAATTCCAGAGGAAATGAGCCAAAAAATGGGGGAATCTGAAGAAAAGAGCAGAAATATGGTAGGAAAATGCAAGAATACACTCATGAATAATTCAAGAGTTAAGCAGAGAGAGGACAATAGAAATGGCAAGAAGGGAAATGAAGAACACTATGTGCCACCCAGCAAATCCTTTATCCTGCATACAGCCCAGGTACACTTCATAGGCAGTGCATGACACAGAGGTTGCCTTTATTTGTGTCTTGAGATGTGCTCTTGCCTCAGTATTGTTAACATAATTTTATCAGGTTTGTGTCAAAAGAGCAACAAGAAATTTGACGACTCAGGGAAACAAGTGGGAAGAGGTAAATTTATTTAGAACAGATAAGAGGCAAAGATTATTAAGGAGAATGGAAGAGAAATGAAGCAAAGGAGGACTCCCAGGCCCACGGAAACTAGGAGAGGCAAAGGAGCCAAAATGGAGTCATGCCGCAGGTAATTTATACCTTTTTGTCCCTATTCATTCTACAGTCCTATCAGTCTTCCTGTGATAGGCTACTGTGCCAAGGCACCTTTCGTTTTTCAGCACTTTGGAATTAGTTTTCACTGCCTCTGAGGCTTTCTCACTTTAGGGATTTTTCTATTCTGGTGCTCAGTACTTCTTCCAAACTACCCATCAGATGGCTGCTGATAGGATCTATCCCATCACTCCATGTGATGTTGCAGAAGACCTCTGGAGTCCAAATTGGCCTGAGTATCCCTTCCTGTGCCTCAATATCCCTTCCCTAATTACTGAGATAATCAGGATGGCGGGAGGAGTGGAGAGTTGAAGGTTTATCTGAATCACTAGAATTAAGGTACATTAGGTCTTTAAATAAATGACCACACTACAATAAATGAACAAAGAAAACTTGTATACAACTGTAAAGAGCCAAAGCTGGGCACAGTGCTGTGCGCCTGTAAGCAACAGCTTATGTAGTTGTGGCTGGGTCTGGGGATCATGGTTTGAGCCCCGCCTGGGGCAACACAGTGAGATCTAGTCCCCAAAAAATAGCTGGACATGGTAATGTGTGCCTGTAATCCTAGCTACCTGGGAAGCTAAGGCTGGGGATTGCTTGAGTCCACGGTACCATGGGCAATGTGAGCCTGCAGCTCCATGGGAAAAAATAGCAAGACCTATTCTCAAAAAAAAAAAAAAATGTAACAAGCCAACCACAGGGTTCGAGAAAGCACAAAGAGAGAGAGCTCAGTTGTAGAAGGCTGAGGACTGAATGAAAGTATGCATTATCCAGCAATTTAATGAACCCCCAGCAGTCCTTATAAAGGCTTTCAGACAAAGGAAAAAAATGGCTCAGGCACAAGGCACGATTTACAAATAATTATACAAAGAAAATAAGTGGTTAGTGTATAATAAAATTGGGTAGAATATTAGTTTCCATGAGATAACTGGGGGCCAGGGGTTCTTTCGCACATTGGCTGCTATCTCTTAAGGAATGTTTCTTAAGGTAAACATTAGAGGAATGGAGACACTGCTGCCCATCGGAGGTCAACCATACCATTCCATCTTCAGTGTTCTGAAGACAGATGAGAGTGGAATGAAGTGTTCTTCATCCCTGCATGAGCCCTGCTTGGTCTCAGTTCACAGCCTCTGAAATACAAAATAGAAAACCAGAACAGAAGCCACTCCATGACTGGGAAACTCAAATGTAGGGAGCTTGTCTCTTGGGTTTCAGGATACCACATACAAGATTAAAGGGTAAGATGGCTGCCAGATCTTGGTATGAAGCTAATATGTCATCAGTCTTGGTCAAGATTTAGACCAGAACCTATATGTGACTCAGCCTACAGTTTGAGCAATGCCAGTGTGTTCAGCTGAGAAAAGCTCTGGTAAGATAGGGATGGGCATTCCCTATTAAACTGAGGAAGCAACAGAATGATGATGCAGCAGTATTCATAGGTAATACAAATGGATACTAAAAATCAAACCGCTATACAAACTCATTCATTTGTGGTGGCTTATAAAAATGCACTCCTAAAGAACTTTCTATTCTTCTTCTTTTCTGCTTGTATTTGAAATTTTGCCTTTTGGCATACTAAGCTTGGGCATCCCCCAGTGTTTCTCTTTGAGAAGAATTTCAGTGGCTCCAGACAGATGGGGCTATGGACCATCTGGCATTATCACTGTATGCAGTGTAAATCTAGGTAACATAAGGGTGACTGGCCAACTGCCCAGACAATACCATCAATTCTCTTGATTTACTGAATGCTTTGTTATTCAAATCCATTTTCAAGCAGAAAATTATTCTGATTTGCTCAGAAGAAGAAACTTATTTTTAAAGTTGGAAAGAGCAAGACTTTAACATGCAGTATTTGTTTTTAGTTTAGATCTCTGACTAGCCTTCCAGCTTCCAAGAATCATTAAAGTCATCAGCAATGGGACCATAAGAGGATTTCTAAAAAGACCAGAAAATTAAAGCCATGAAAGACTATATATATATATATATATAGTCTTTCATATATATATATTTATATATATTTATATTCTTATTTGGTGTAGTGCTTTTTTCCAACTAAAGAGATAATGCAAGGCTGTTGCAGGATTTTATCAGTGGAATTCCCACTAGATATTGCAGTGAAATAGAGAAAACTTTTTCCCTTTACTTTCTTACCTGGTAAGTTCTCAAGAGGTATAAAAGCTAAATAGCTACAACTACAACAAAAAGAAAGTTTAATGACACCAGAAAGAACATTACTAATGGACTGCTATTTTCAAGTCACCATTAGAGAAATGCTTGCACAGTGACTTATAGGGAAGTTATGTCTTAAAAGAAACAGGTCTTGTGACCCTAAGGCACTGTCAAACTTGGCATTTAAGAAATGACCTAATCAGAATCCCAAATAAAGGACTTGAGACTATACTTTCTTCTTCATTAACTTTGCTGAACACCTAATACAGAGCTTGATGCAGAGCAAAAGTTGAGAGAATAAACTATTTTCTTATCTTTTCTATTTCTCCTGACGTGATTTCATTATTTTTTATTTCCCCTGTTTGGCAAACCTTTTTTTCATCTCCTCATCATTTCTTTTTCTTATCACTTCTCCTAATATATATTGTCTCAATTTTCCCGGGTTTATTAATGACTTTTATCTATGTACACTTCATTTATCCATGTTTGAGATATTAATAACATCACTCAGGGCATTACATGGTATCAAACATATTCCCTACTTTCTCTGTTTCTTGCAACTTACTCCCCTTACTCCCCAAAATTAGTGTCTATAATTGCCTTATCTAGATTCATGGTTCTTAAAGAAGATTTAATTTTTGTGATGCAATTGAGTGAACAGGGAAAATGAAGTATTCTTATATAAATATAAATCATATGTATAATATATATAATATGATATATATATATAATATAATATATATATAGTATGATATAAGTTCTCAACTGCACAGGATAAATATGATTGAGGCCAACTTAGAGAACCAATGCCATTGCTTAGAACTAATTCCAAGAGTATAACATGAAATCATTGTGTCCTTCTAAAATTCGCATGTAAACTGGTGTTGTAGCCATTATGGAAAATTATGTGCATTTACTGGAAAAAAAACAAATGAAAATATCATAAGACAGAGCAATCCTATACTTAGGCATCTATCCAAAGAATATGAAACAATCAACACACTCAAAAAAATGTTATACAATGTTCATAGCAGCATTATATATAACAGCTAGGACATGGAGGTAGCAGAAATGGTCATCAATAGATGACTGAATCAAGAAGATATGGTATATAAATATTATGGAGTATAATTAGGCCATAAGGAAGGATGAAATGTAGCCATTTTCAGCAAAATTGAGGGAAGTTGAGAGAATAATATATAGGAAAGAAAGTCAGAATGATAAACTACTAGACATTTACATCATAAATGATTAGATTAAGTGTATTACTTATGAAGACTAGTGGATATGAATAAATACCACAAGGGCTCTGAGATTAAAGGTAAAGGAGAAGTAAAGAGAAAAAAGGAAATAAGGGATGATGGTGGGAAGAAACATTTGAAAAACAGATTTAAAAACACAATTCCTCACACAATTCCTCATGATGAAAACCCTGGAAAAAATTGGTATAAAAGGAACATACCTAAACACAATAAAAGCTATATACGACAGACTCACAGCAAATATCATCCTCAACGGGGAAAAACTGAAACCATTCCAATTAAAGTCCGGAACCAGGCAAGGATGCCCACTCTCTCCACTCCTTTTCAACATAGTTCTGGAAGTCCTAGCTAGGGCAATAAGAGAAGAGAAAGATATAAAAGCAATCTGAATAGGGAACGAAGAAATAAAGTTATCATTATACACAGATGATATGATTCTCTATGTAGAGAACCCAGAAAAATCAACAGAAAAACTGATTGAAATAATAAACTGATTTGGTAAGGTAGCTGGATACAAAATCAACATGCAAAAATCAACAGCATTCATATATGCAAAGAATCAGTCAGAAGAAGAAGAAATTAGAAAAAAACACCCCATTTACCATTGCACCAAAGAAAATCAAATACTTGGGAATTAACCTAACAAAAGACGTAAAAGACCTATACAAAGAAAACTATAAAACATTCTTAAAAGAAATAGAAGATGATGTAAA
>PVHY01029018.1:0-14689 GCA_004024945.1 Uropsilus gracilis | reverse complement strand
CCCTCCCCCTCCCCTTTCCCTTCCCCTCCCTCCTCTCCTCTTTCTTTCCTTGATCTTCCTGAAGACCTTCCCACAGCTAAGGTGACTCCAGCCTTGAGATCTTCACACAGCTGTTCCTTCCCTTTGCCGAGTTACTGCTTACACCCTGGCCAAGTCAGTCTCCATCAGAAGCTCTTGTGACACCAGCTACTTTTCCTTGATGGGCCATTTGGCACAGGTGTAGTATTAGATTTGTTGATGAGTTTCTTTGATAATCATCCATCCCACAACTCATCTAGATGCTTGGTATCTGATTTTGTAGATTTCTCGGCAGCCTTTCCAATGCCTGGCACGTGTATTTTCAATAAACATACTTAATTAACTAATTAATTAACTAGCTGATGAACCAATCACTTAAGGGTGAAACCTTAATTAAATGATTAATTAACTGGTTAGAGTACAGCCTTAATTAATTGATCCATCAACTGGATAATTAATTAGCTAGGTTCATCTGCGCTCCCTCCCGGCAGGACCCTGTCTTCCTGTTTCTATACCAGGGCAGCCCAGCAGCCAGCACAGGGCAGGGCTGAGCAGGTATGGAAGGAACACCCTGAGTGGCCATGGTTAGCAGGGATGAGAGTGCTATGAGAAACCACCTGTGAAGGAGTGAGGCAAGCAGGACTGGAAAGGAGAAGAGCTATGAACTGAGGTACTGCAAGGAAATGCCAGTCCTTGGCCTGGTGGGGACAGACAGACTAGACCACAGACTGTGCATTGCCCTGAGGGCTGGTACCATCGGAGGCCAGAGGCCAGGTTCCTGAGTGCCTCCCAGTGCTCAGTGACTGCGCTGGGCCGCTAACCGGACCCAAGACAGCAAAGCCAGAAAATGAAGTCAGTTGTGTGCCCTCTTCACTCCAATCCAACTGTCCCCTGCGACCTGAGGGACCCTCCCCTGCCTCGTGGGCTGTGTTGGGTTTCTCAGTCTGCTGCAAGTAAGTAACATAAACTGGATGGCTGCAAACAGCAGGAATGGATTTTCTCACAATTTTGGGAACAGGAAGCCTGGAATCACAGTGTGGGCAGTGTTACGCTCTCCCTGAAAGCTCTGGAGAAGGATCTTCCCTTTACTGTCGTCTTTCTTCCAGGGGTTGCTGACAACCCTTGATCTGCTTGGCCAGTGGCAGCTCACTCTGATCTCTGCCTCTGTCCTTGAGTGGCTTTCTCCCAGGTGTCTCTATGTCCAGGCTGGCTGCCCTCTTCTTACAAGGCTCTCATCTTTTTTTTTTTAATGTTTTATTATTATATCATTTGTTTATATTTCTCCCCCCCCCCTTCTGGGTGTTCCTCCTCCTTCCTCTTCCCCTTATCCCCTCCTTTTGGTCACTCCATCTCCTCTTTTGCTGCCAGTTGTGGGGTTTTTGTTTTTTGTTTTTTGAGGTCTCGCTATTTTTGCCTGTGGAACCACAGGCTCATGGTGCCTGGGGTACTACAGACTCAAGCAATCCCAAGCCTCAGCTTCCCCGGTAGCTGGGATTACAGGCATACGCCACCACGCTCAGCTATTTTTTTGAGACTAGGTCTCGCTACATGCCCCCGGCAGGACTCGAACCACGATCCCTGGCCCCGAACCATGATCCCTGGCCTCGGCCGTGGCTTCCTAGGCTACCACCTACAGGCATATGCCACCATGCCCGGCCTTTCGCTGCCAGTTGTTAGTCAATTTTTAGCCCACTGGATCCTTCCTTTTCTTTCCTGGAGCAATATCCTTTTCCCAGGTGAAGATATGTTCTCCTGGGACACAGAGGACTGTGCTTAGTTTTCCAAGTGTATCTTTGTTGCAGGTATCTGGTTTGTGCATGTTTGAACTCTCCTTCTTCTTACTTGGTCGTCTTCCCTGACCCAGTTTCTATCACATTTTGCTTCTTCTTTGCTTCATAGTTCTGTCTCTGGCATTGGGAGAGTTTCTCCCAGCTGTTGTTCATACAAAAATTTTCTTGATTGGAATAGGCACGGGTGGGTGGTTGGTCTGGCTGGTCATGGGGCCACTGCCCCATCACTGTGGTCTTCTTCTTCCCATGGACTGGAAGGGTTCCTAGCTTGCACTGAAGTCCTCTCTGAACCAGGACATCCATTCCCATCTGTGGAAACCTTGTGGGTATATTTCTGTGACAGTTTGTCACTAAGTTGGTCTCATAGCCCTGTGCTCCCTGGATCTGAAATGTTCGTTTGTCCCAGACCTTAGCTCTTTTCACTCACTTCCATTTTCATGTGTATCTGCCTTTGAATTAGTGATTTAGTTGTTCCTGGTGAGGACTGACTGGATTTGGAATAAACCAGAGGGCTGATAACTCCCTGCCCCGCAACCTGTCCACGTTGGCCTGCTCACTGGAGATGGGCAAAAATGATGGCCCCAGGTCGGGCACGGTGGCTCGTGCCTGTAAGCTTCAGCCTATGAAGCGGCCGGGGCTAGGGATCATGGTTCGAGTCCCGCCTGGGACCCGTAGCGAGACCTAGTTCCAAAAAAATAGCTGGGTGTGGTGGCACACGCCTGTAATCCCAGCTACCTGGGAAGCTGAGACTGGGGATTGCTTGAGTCTGTGGTACCCCGGGCAACGAGAGCCTGTGGTTCCATGGGCAAAAACAGCGAGACCTATTCTCAAAAACAAACAAACAAAAAAACAAAAACAAAAACAAACAAAAATGATGGTCCCTTGGTCCCAGGTCACCTGTTAAGGCGACCTAAATCTTCTGTAAACCTCCCACCAGTGAAACACATAATGGCGGGACCACCTACCTCTCGCCCCCCAAGTATGGAGGGAGCTACAAGGGAGGACAGGGCCTCCAGGGCATAGTTGGTCCATCTACCTGGCGGAGACTGGTGGAAATGTGGGGACAAACCCCTTTGTCCCAGGTCACCTGTTAAGGTGGCACGGCTCTCATCTTAATGTAATTACCACTGTACAGACCCAAAATCCAAATAAGGTCTCTCATTCACAGGTACCAGAGCTAAGGACTTGGCCATACTTTTGGGGGAGGCAGAACTGAATACAGTAACCCCAGAATGCCACCCCTGCCACTTTTGCACTCTTTCAGATCTGCCTCTGTGTGTCTGAAGACAAAGCCTACTTCCTAGGACCTTTCCCCTGACCCATCGGCCTTCACCAAGGTGTCTTACATGGCTAAATCCCCAAAATTCACCCTGCGAAGCCAAATGGGGCAGACAGCTGGCAGCTCTGACAGTGGCCTCCGGCTCTTGTGACTTTTCCATGTAGTCCTCACAATTCTCTCGGGGAGGTTTATTATTATCCCCATTTATGGGTGAAGAAGTAGAGATTCAGGGAACGTACAAACCTCACACCTAGTTACAAAGCAGGAAATGGCTTTGTGAGCAGAGGCTGGATCCCAGTCTGCCTGGCACCCTTAACTCCCTGGCTGAGCGCCTCCTGCTCAAGTCAAGGGGGCCCACATAAATAGCTTAAAAGGGTGTTATACAAAAAATTCTAAGAGAGAAAGAAGACAGAACACAAAATAAGGGGAGGCTGCATTTGGTCTCCAGGAGGACCCAGGAGTAAGGGGTCACAGATCACAAGAAGAGACAAAAACAGGATGCTGAGGGTCAGTTTGGGGTGATTTGTTTTTTCAAAGAGGAACTTTCCATTGATGATATTTTAAAATTGGATTGGTGATGATATGCCATAAAATCAGGTCTTTGCCCTATTTGTATATGCTTCACTCATGGCAAATACCATTTTGCCTCCTGGTGCCAGTTCCTTTTCAGGCAGTCAGCTAATTCTGACATTCAGAGCTGGTCACGCAGCATGATTCTGCTGTGACACGATTGCCTCTGATGGGAGGCCTGGCTGCTCATCACGCAGGTGTGGTTACGTGAAGGAGACTATTTTCTTCAGGTAAATGAGGTGACTCTTGCATGTCCTTGACCACTACTGAGATACCCCTGAGATAGGTAGGCTGACCCAGATGCTTCTGTGTGTGTAATCCCTGGGGTTGCATTTATAATAACTAGCATCTCATTGAAGCATTCAGTACATTTTTCAAAGTACCTTTCTGTCTGGGACTCTGTGTGGGGTACCAAGGCTATAGAATAAGTCAGACTTAGTTTGTCCTCTTGAGGAGCTCATATCTGATTTGGGGAGACAGGTACTTACAACCAGTGGGATCGCTGCTTTGGGACAACTGTCAGTTGAGGTTCTTAGCTGCACACACCATAACCTACACAGGTCTAAGTAAGGAGGTCTAAAGAAAGGAGGATCAGGATTGGTACCACACAGTTGAAAGGCAGGGACTATGCAATTAGCCAAAACGCCCCCATCATACCAGAGGATTTTTCTAGTGGAAACATCACCACCTGCCACCTGTGTTTGGCACCCATGTGGGGGGCCAGAATGCCCTGACACCTCAATCATCACTGATCTTATCTACCTGCTTGCTGTCATCAATAGTCTCATGTACTTTCTTCTTCATATCTTATCATCAAGGACACTTCCCTGATGGGACCCAGGTCACACGTAAAACCCAAACAGCAGTGGAAATGTCACTTTAATTTTTCAACCTCTATAACACAAGAACACAATCTAAAACAGGGGTAGGCAATCAGATGTTTATATCCAGAATTCAGGGAAGATGTATGAACTGGATCAAATCACAGAGAGTTCACTTGAATGCTGATTGGTAAGGACGGTGACCCAGATCAGACACAAGGTTACTTCCACTACAAACCAGCTGGTAGAGACAGAGATACATGTGTGAAGGTAGCTACCTGATGCCTATCCAACCCCTTGTACAGGTACACTTGAAGTCTAGTGGTCAAAGCAAAGTAAGAAGTCCATCAGGACAGGGAAACCCTGGTTACCCTTTATTTTGGGGGGTTAGAATTCAATACTTCAGATCTACTTGCTGGGGATTTCTTCAATGGTAAGTCCAAAGTCCTAGTCTCAGATGGAGATATTTTAAACAATGACATGCTAAACTGTTTTGCATTATAGTAAGTGGACTGGAAGACAAAACAAACTAGAATTATATCACCAGCCATGAAAGAGAGGGTAGAAAGCCCTGATTCCATGTAGGGACAATCCTTAGTTAGGAATTAGGAGCTAAAGAGAGAGACCAGCACTGGACTCATCTCTTCTAGGAAAGGGAGTGAGTTTAAACCCCAAGGAGAAGAATCTAGAGGTTGATTTAAAATATTTTCCCCATATCTGTATCAATATTATTCTCTTGTTATCTCAGGATTACAGACATTTCATTAAATTTTATAGAACTCTCTTGTATGCTTTGGGAATATAAGATCCACTGATCTGTATTTGATGAAGACTGAAGGTGAAAAGGAAAATCATTACAAATTCCAGACACACTATGAATCTCAAGCAGAATAAATAGAATGAAAACCATACCTAAGCACATTGCAGTAAAACTACTGAAAACCAAAAACAAAGATAAAATCTTAAAAGCAGCCCAAGCAAGAGATGCATTACTTTTCAAAGAGGTAATAATAAGGCTGATAGCTGACTTCTCATCAGAAACAGTGGAAATCAGAAGAAAATTGAATGTTATCTTGAAAGTCTCAAAGAAAATACTTCCTAACTGAGAATTCAATAGCTGCAAAATTTTATTTTAGGAATGAAGGAGGAACAAAGACATTTCCAATCTAATAAAAATCAGGAGAATTCAGCAGCAGCAGATCTGCATTAAAAGAAATAGATAAAATGTGTTTACAGATAGAAAAAAAGTCCTAAATGAAGTTTGACACCAACAGTTAAGGTAAGTAAATATATCCATACAACTAAAATCTCAGAACATATACAGAATATTTGTGGAAGCATTGCTTCTAACAGTCAAAATATTAATATCCAAATAGCTATTCTCATGCAAACCTGGGATCTATATTGCAATGAAACTTAATAAAATAGACTTACATTCCCACCCAAAATAGAGAAATAAAGACTAGATTTACCCTCCTGCCTGCAGTAACAAAAAAATGGGCAAATCAGATGAAACAAAGGTATTCGAGACTTTGAATATTAGGCAGTGAATGGGACCCCACAGGGCAAGAAACAAACGTATTACCATTGCCCATATGCCTGGGGAGTGTTTCTGGGCTACCATGCAGGGAGAAGGAATGGAGGTGGAGCCCAGAAGTCTCCCTGAGTTGCAGAGATGGACTTGTGAGTCAGATGAAGCCTCTTTGAATTTACAGGGCAGAGTGCCAGGGGTGAAGGAGTTGCCGTGTAAAGAAATCTGGAGAATTTCAGCATCTCCTTCAAAGGTTCCATTGATTTTTGATGGTGTTTGCTCTGAAGCCTGCCTCCACCCCTTTCTACCTGTTCTGAGCACCTACTATGCACCAAGCTCTGAGTAAGGACATGAGTAAAAGTGGTGGATGTGCTCTGTCTTCAGGTGCTCATTGTGTGAGGAGAGAAGCCACATGCACCTGTAGCTTCCCGAAAGCACATGTTGTCTGACCCTCACCCTCCCTTCCCCTTCCCACCCCAGATGCACTGTGACCTGGGAGAAACAAAACAGCTCCCTGCCTGCTGGTCTGCAGTGTGGGTCCTCAGTGGCGCTTGAGGTAGTGACAGAGGAAGCAGAGAATGCAGCATCTGAGAGCAGGGAGACAACTCCTGTTCCCCTCCCCCAACCCCACCTTGGATGTGTGTGATCCTAGGGCTCCCTGCCTCTTCTGGGCCTCTATTTCTTCATCTTGAGCTCCTTTAGCTTAAAGGAGCCTAGAGAAATCAGAGGAAGGTCCCTGCCAGTTGAGCTTCTGGCATTAGCTTTCTTCTACCTGCAAAGGGGATAAGAGTCTCTGATAAGAGTCACTGAGAGAACCTCCCAGTTCTCTCTGCAGCCACCACCAAGAAGAGATGAAATCTCTGGCCATCTCAGTGGCCTTGGGGGCCCTTAGGACTAAGAACAGCATGGGCTTCAAGGCCTGGACAGATTCACAGCTTTGCAGTTGAATCCAAGCTCTGCAATGCCTGGCTGAGTGGCCCCAAGAGGTTACATGACCTTTCTGAGCTTCCTGTTCCCTTTATGCATGAGGGAGTTGCTAGCTACGGATGAGATGAACTCAGGAACAAGCCAAAACAGGCTTAACCTATAATTTGGTGCAGCTCACACCATTACTCCCTCCTATCCCAGACTTGAGGTCCCACTGTCATGGCCCTTGGCCGGCGCAGACATTGTGACAGTTGTGTGAGCAATGGAATCCCTAAGGATAGCCCAGGAGGCCTGGGAGCCATGTCCTGAGGAAGCTCACCCTGGCCCTCCCCTCTCCTTCCATTTTTTGGTTTGATTAAGGGTTATAATGATTCTAGTGCTATTATTTAAAAAATGCTATTTTTTAGCATTGTAAATGCCAAGTGTTATATTTTACTACCCTGAAGAGCAAGACTGTAGAGTTTAAAGAGAAGGCACATACAAAAGGGCCCAGGAGAAATTAAAAGGAGAAATCCCAGGAACGGTAGTCAGTGTTCCCTGAGACACCCACACCCAGCATTCTGCAGAAACCACCCTGTCAATTTTATTACATAAAATACAGACAACTGGAATTACACAATAAAATAATGACTATATGGCAAGAATATAATTAGGTATCATCTTACAAAGAAATTTTCAGAATAAATTCTATTAAAAATGTACTACATAAATGGAGAAGAAAAGCAAACAAAAACAAAGAACATTCGATATCCCCGGCAACTTTGTGCACACATCCCCCACCCCAGCTTCCAGGGCCAGCATGGAGTGGCCCTTGTGTCCCACACCCAGCGGCTTAGCACACTGGTTGGGGAGCCAGGCAGGTCTTGAGCTGGGGAAGAGACTCCAGAGGCCCCTCTGGGACTTGTATTTCTACCTGTTTTGGATGCTGCCACCACCATGAACATGGGCTGTGGCAGGGTCATGGGGAGGTAGTGTCCTAGCACACGGACTACCTCCCCCTCAAGTTCAGGAGGGCGAAGGACTCTAACTCATTTGTCTCTCATTCCCTGGTACAGGGGTGTCACCTAGATTTGAGAATGCCACATTCTTCTCCAGCCATTTCCCATCTGGGACCTATTGGTTTCCTTAAGGAACAGAATCTAATCCTCCCCATAAAGGTTCATGGTTGCCAGCTTCTCCCATGATGGGGTGGACAGTCATCCTGCTGGTGACCTTGTGGAGTAGACACTTCAACTGTCAGGGTGGAGGCCAATGAAAACTAGCGACAGAATTTACCTCCCCCCCCCCCAACTGCATGGGCCCCTGAGACACACCCTTCTCCCTGCACCCAAGTCACAGCCAAGTCAGGATGTTAAGAGACAGTCATCTCTAACATTCATGCATGGCCTCCTGGGCCCAGCCTTCCTCCCTCATTCCTCATGGATTCCCTCATTCATTTGCTCTTCCCCCATCACTCATTAACTTCTTTATTCAGTCTGTCTTCTTACACTCCTTCATTCAGTAGTTCATTCATTCTTTCACTCATTTCTTCTCTGCTATTTTAGTTTTACTTTTATCTTGGTTTTAAGCTAGCTTTTTAGTTCCGTTTGCACAAAAAGATAAATAGGAACAGAGCAAGGATGAGGCTGAGGACAGGGAATTCATGTTATTAAGTTGGTGATTTTCTGTTTATTTATATTTTGCTTTTCATTTTTGAGGGGCACAGGTTGTCACCAAAGTCACCAGATGATGGGTGGCAAAGACTTAGCAGTGAGACTTACCCAGGAATTGGAATCTGTTGATTCCTTGCTAGAAACTGTTTCCTTCCATCAGGAGAGTGTTTGTAGGCAACCATTGCCTTGAGTGGAGGTAAGGGGAGTTCCCAAGATAGTGACTTCTTGACTTCATGGCAGTCCTGACACTCCCAGTCCTGTGACCCTGGGGTCTTGGGCTGGCACGGGTAGCTGCTGTTACTCCACCTGCACACTGCCTCTGCTGACCACGCTGTGCCTGGGAGACCAGCAGGGCTGCGTGCCTTGGAGCATACATGTCCTTTTGTGGTTGCCAATTGTGGCAGACATTTGGGGTGGGGGTTTACTATCTGTGAAGTTAAAACTTGAGAAATAAGAGTTGGTGAAAAGAAACTAGGCTTGATTAGGTGCTGGCAAACCTGAGGACTCAGAGGATTACTGTCACAAAGGCCATCTCTTCAACCTGGAGAGAAGCAAGGGTTTATATAGGGACTACTGAGGAGGGGGGGGGTGGCGCTAAAGGGTTTGTGTTAATAGGATTTTATAGAAATAGGCTGAATTTTTAGGAGACCCATTTATACCCCTTTTTTTTCTTCCATGTTTGGTTTTGACTGCATTTTGTTATAGCCTGGGGGTGCTGGAAGGGTGCTTTATTGTGATAATGAGGCTATGGCTTACCTTTGATTTAGGTCTACCTCCACCTTGATTTTAGTTTGTTTTGCTTGGCTTTTGGTTTTGTCTGAAGGAAAAGATCAACAGAACCGGAGTGAGGAGGAACAGGGTAAGGACAAGGAACTCATGGTTACCAGACAGGTGACATGGGGACAACTCCTGCTTTGAGTTTCAGGAGGAAGGACTCATCAGGGAAAATTTGTGTCAGGTGGAAAGACTCCCCTGACATTCTTGATCCTCCCCATACCAGTCATGCTGCCTCCTCTTCCTCTCATTTACCCAGCTTTCCCTCCTGTCCTCGGGTCCTGTCCAGAAACCAGGGCCTGGCTGCTGCTCAGAGGAAGCTCCTAACCCTTCACCTCCCTGCACCTGGCTCTGCCCAGGGGACCACAGTTGAGGCAGTGACTTGCCTGCCATCCTTCCCAGGCACACCTCACCCCATTGTGTGTACTTCCCTCCCAACCGCAGCTGAAGGACACTGGGAAGCTCAGCATGAGGGTGGGCTGAGGCTTTGGGCACAGATCCTGCACCCCCTTACTTCCCAACCAGCTTTTTTTTTGTCTACTTGCAATGCCTTCACCTCCTGACCCAGTGTTCTATGCACTATGATACAGTATCTCCACTGATGGAGAGGTGGATGCAATGGAGATAGAGTGAGTTATCAATTAAAATAAAGAGCCACTTGTTCACAAATACACTAATAAACAGGTACACTGAGTCAAGACGAGATAAAAGCTTGGCTGCACTGAGAGGCCAAGCCCAAATGAAAATTAACAGGTGGTCCTGCTAATACACTTTGGAGAGCAGCATAGAATAGCCCTATCATGCCAATCTCAGATGCTTTGGACTCCATGCGCTCCAGGTCTCTGGAGCCTTCTCTAGACTTGGCATCGACCTCAGGGAGCTCTGCCTGGAGAAGCAGCACTCCCCTCCCAGATGAACTAATCCTCAAGGGAAGCTCCTGACCCCCAGGCTGGTAGCTCTCCTGTTGGTCTCCTGAGACTCTTAGTGGCTCCATTCCTCCCTCTCTCCACTGTGCATTGAATTGTATGCTGATGTCGTAATGTTGGGTAACCTCACCCTCATGATTACATGAGATTGGCTTGATTCATAAGAGAAACCCTCCACCCAGGTGCCAGTTTGAGTCTAAACTTTATTATTACTCCCCACCCTTCCCATCCAAACTCCAAGATGCCCCTAAACCCCAGCCTGGCCCTGATGCCTCTTCACACTCGGCTCCTCCCTACTCTGACTCTCCTGCTTGATGGCACAGGGAGAAGCCTGCAGCTCTCTCAGACTTCCTATGTGTCCAGAGAAGGGTTGCAACCATGCTCTTATAAGGCTGGTGCTTATGCAGGGAGGACCACTCAAGAAACAGCTGGCCCCAGGGGACAACCTGAGTGACAGGGGTCACCCAAGTAAGACTAGTGTACTTCAGTCCTGTTCCAGGAGCATCTGGAGGGGCTACCTCCCACTCCCCACCCTCCCATCCCCACGCTGCCCCAATTTTCCTGTTTTCCCTGTGGTGCATGCATGGGGTGTACCTCATGTAGATGGTGTAGATTCTGGGGAAGAATATGAATGTAAAAGAGAATGAATGTAGAAGTCTGTGTGTGTGTGTAAGAATGCCTGTCTGGATGAGAGGGGTGTGTATGAATAGACCCCAACCTCCCCTCCACACTGCCCACTCCACTTTCACCCTTTCCCAACCTCTGGGCAGGCAAGGACAGTAGGGGTTGGTTGCCACCTGGTGGTTATGAATGGTACCACCAGCCACCATCCTCTTCACCCCTTTCCTCACGCCCCACAGCTCCTGCATCTCTGGCACCCAGAGCTGAACCCAGATCCTTCTTTGATGCCCCAACCCACTTCCCCATCTTCCTCAGCCCCGATAGCTCTACAGTGTCTAAGCTGGAAACTGCCCTCCTCTCTCCTTCCTCTAGTGCAGAGAAAGGCCTTGGAGGGGAGTCGGGCAGACAGGCTTCACATCCTAACCTGAGAACTGAAGATTTAGTTCATCAGCCTTAGGCTACTTGGCTACAGAATGAGGTAATGGGAATGGGGTCCAATGTAAAAGAAACCCATTCAGCTGGAGTTGGTTATGACCCCACCTGGAGCCCCACCTGGCTTCTGCAGAGTTTTCAGATATGACCCATATCTGAGTTTAGATCTCTTCTACCAGGCTGGGCAGGCAGGAGAAACAATGAACAGGACATATGAAGGGCAAGGACAAAACCTCAGCCCAGGGTCAGATATGCACAAGGAAATATTTGTGAGTTGTCCATTCAGCATGGTGGCAATTGAATGGAGCTGTGTCACAGCAAGGGCCTCATGGGATTAAATGGCATCAAGGGGGGGTTGGGATGAGGACGGACAGCAGATGCTTCTGGACTGTGCACTGGGGGGAGGGGTCACAGAGCTGATGACCATCTGCCTCATCCCACATTGATGCTGGTATCAGTGGGGCATCATCACAACAGCCAGTGCCCATCAGCCTTGAGCCAGGAACAGACCAGCACCCCACCTGGGGCCCACTGGTCAACCTGGGCCCTGGTGCAAGATGACAGAGACAGACTGGGTGAGCCCAAGGCCAGGTCTGAGCAAAAGTGGGGCCTGGAGCCCCCAGACCCTCAAGGGAAGGTGACCAGCCTTATGACTCCCCAGCCCAGGAAAGAAGATTCCAAACCAGGACAAGCTGTAGGGCAGAAGCAGACAGGCTCTGTGGTGCCAAAGGCAAGGCTGGCCTCTGGGGGTACTGCAGGTAACCCCAGCCTTTCTTCCGCCCTCCTCCTGGAAAGGATATTCCAGTGTCCAACATATCAACGGATGGCCACTTCCATGGACAAGAAGGAGGTGCAGGCCAGTGAGAGGATAGGTCAGTCTCCTCACAGTCCCCATCTGCAGCCTGCCCTCTCCACCTGTGCTCACAGTCAGGTCAGGTGAGCAGGGTGGCAACTGCTGTGAAGTCACATTCAGAGCACCTTTGGCAGGACTCAGAATACCTGGGATAGTGAACACAGGAGGCCATCTCTGGCCAGGAAGGGTTCAGAGGCCCAGACTCTGGCTGTAGGAACACTCAGGACAACTAGGCCAGCAGTGTCTCAGAGGAGCTCCAGGCAGCCTCCCTGACTGCTTCTGCCCCTTCATTCCTCCTTGACCAGGGCACAGTCTTCACCAGCCACCATGTCTTCTCATTGCTCCACACCCAGGCTTTCCACCCCCAAACCATCCGCCCCAGGAGCAACCCCACAGCCCATGACTCTCTCAGAAGAGGAGCTGGGCATCAATGCTGGGGGCTTCAGTGACCAGGAATTCTAAAGGGCACTTGCCTTCCCCAATCTGCTTCCCCCAATCCCAATCCCAATCCCAATCCCGCACACAGAGTCTGCCAATAGCCCCATGGGGGAGGGTTGGTAGAAAGAAATAGATTTATTCTCATGTACAAAGCAATCAGCCCACGGGACCATATACAACAGTTGCACAGAGTCCTAGAAAAATGCATCTCTCTAAAGGCAACTCAGAATAGGTAAGGCAGGTGGCCCCCCTCCCCCCACCCCACAGCACGTACGGAACAAAACAGAGAAGGGAGAAGCCGGAGGCCAGGTTAACCCAGAAGGCCCGGCCCAGGGGTCTCCAGAGCCCTGGCTCCAGCGGATATGGCCTTGAAGAGGAGACAAGCCCTGCTGGGACTGAGGCTGGTCCCTTTCTGGCTGCGGGAACAAGAGTGGCTTGTGCTAAGGGCTGCTCTCAAGGGGCCACTGAGGGACTCAGGGTCGGCTCTGCTCTAGGGTCGTGGGACAGCCCATGGTCTCTCCACAGAGCTATGAGGATTTTGATCTAAAAGGGGTCTTGGAGAATGAATAGCCCCACCCTCCTGTTTGCCAAGATCAGGGAAGGGACATGCCCAGGGTCACATAGCCAGAAGGAAGCATTGCTGACTTAACCTGGGCCTGTTTCTCGGCCCGGGGGTTCTTCCAGCCACCAATCCCAGCCGGCTTTCTTCCTGAGGCCCTCGCCTCAGAGCGCTGAGCTGCCTCCTCACCGGTCCCTTGCATCTCCCCGGTCCCGATCCCCAGCATTAGTACAGTGTAGTCCTCAGGGGCACCTTCGGCCCTGTGGCTGTTGACAGTCTTCCAGCAGGGCTAACAACTGTTTATAAGATCACAGATGATCCAGATGATCACAGACCTCCTTGCATGAGACCCTGGGGAGGGGAAAAGGGCACAGGTTTGGTGGGGCAGGAATGGGGCCCAGGAGAATCCATCTAGACTGCCTCGGAGAGGCAGTGATTTGAGCAGGACTTCCCAAAGTTAGAGGCCAGAGAAGGGCCACTGTTCACTGGCCACCCAGCACTGTCAGAGGACAAATGACAGTGTCTTGGTGAAGGTGAAAATCTTGTGTCCATTGCACAGAAGAGAAAACTGAGGCCCAGGAAGGTCAGTACCTGAACAGGGTCTAGAACCAGGACAGAACCCTCCAAGTGCTTCTGCCAGGCCAGTAGAGGGTTGTGGAAGGTGGCCTCGGCAGGGAAGGGTCCCAGGAGGGGCTCACTCAGCATCAAGGCTGCAATACCCATTGATGGGGGGTCCCAGTGCCATCTAGCTCAGGCACCTCATACTCCTCGTCCAGGAAGTCCAGCGAGTTGTTGCTTGGGAGACCACGGATGGTGAACTTGTGCGACACCTTGGTCCAGTGCTCACGGTTAGAGGCCACACGTTCGTACAGCTCTGCCGCCTTCGGGAACAGGTCCTGCAGCAACCTGGGGATGCATGGGCCAAGGTTAGAGGCCAGAGGTCACACTGTGGGGCTCCAGAAAGATTAGGTCTGTGCTTTCCAAAGAGGAAATACAAATGGCCAACAGGCACACGAAAAACTGCTCAACTTCGCTAGTAATAAGAGAAAGGCAAATCAAAACCACAATGAGATACCACCTTATACCAGTAAGAATGGCTCACATCCAAAGAACAGGCAACAACAAGTGCTGGCATGGATGTGGAGAGAAAGGAACACTCTTACACTGCTGGTGGGAATGTAAACTCGTCCAGTCACTATGGAAAGCAGTATGGAGGACCCTCAAGTTAATGAAAATGGAATTACCATTTGACCCAGAAATTGCTCTCTTGGGAATCTACCCAAAAGAGACCTCAATGTGGGTACAAAGAAACACCTGTGCTCAGAAGTTTACCAGCACAATTTATAATTGCAAGGTCATGGAAGAACCTAAATGCCCCAAAACAGATGACTGGATGAAAAAAATGTGGTACATATACACAATGGAATATTACTCATCAATTAAAAATGACAAATTTGACGATTTTATAACAACATGGATGTACTTAGAAGGAATCATA
>PVHY01029017.1:0-14690 GCA_004024945.1 Uropsilus gracilis | reverse complement strand
CCTCCCTCCCTCATTCTTAAAAAAATTCATATTTAGAATCAGCTAACTGGGCTCAGTTTCAATGATGCTAATTCTGTGGGCAACACCCAGGGCCAGTTGAACACAGTCTGATCTGGGTGTTGACCTTGGCCTGTTGATGTCACAGAGTTTCTTCTCAGCCAGCTGGATCCTTTGCTTGTTGCCCTGTTGTCCGCCACAAGCACACGTGTATTGTGTGCCTTCTTCATGGCTGACTTGGTGGTCAGGGGGAGCTGGATGTCACAGTCAAGCCTGTTTTCTCCTGGGCACGTTCTTCTGAGGGCATTTGGGCTGCCTCTGGAGCTGCAGTGTCCTGGGCCTCCAGTGTGGGTGACGTGGGGAGCTTTTCTTGTGGCTGTGATGCCTTTCAACACTGTTTTCTTGGACCTCAAAGCTTCAGCTTTGGCTTCCGCTTTCAGAAAGGCAGGGGCTTCCTTCTTTATTGTTGGCGCCATCTTCATGAAAAGCTTATTTCATTCTCAGCTGCGATTACTAATGCAGCGTGAGAAGATACAGGTTCTGATTTGGGGGTCCAGGTGGAACTGGAAGTTCCCCTGGGCCACTAGCTGCTGGGCCAGCGTGTTTTGCGGGAGTGCCTGAGATGACCGCTGTCTCACCTCCTTCCCAGCAGTCCATCCCATGCCTCTCGCTCTCTGCAGAGAGCTTGGCTCTTGCCCCCTTGGTACAAATTCATCCAGTTGCCCCTGGGCTGTGTGTGGGAGTCTGTCGCCAGGAGTGGAAGCCCTTCCCAACTTTCACTCAGGGCTCTCGAGTGGCCTCGTTCTTGAATGAGTGTCACATTTTCATCAAGAACATTAATGTTTAAGGTTCCTACCAGCACCAGGTCGTGGTGACCTGGAGCATGCTAGAAATGGGTGTTTGCTGGGCAGGATTGGCCATCCTGGCTGTGTTGTCATCTGGAGTGACCTGTGTGGTGGAGGCTGAGGACCCATCTCAGGCTTGACGTGTCGGGGAGCCCAGGGGACTGCCCACCCCTCTCTGCTTCCCACCCCTTGAGTGGGAGAACAGCAGCTCTCTGGCCAGGTCCTGGCTGATGTAGGTGTCCAGACCTGGGAATGTCCAGTCATGGGCGCCTGTGAACATCACAGGTGCACACCTGCTTGTGTACACATCCCAGAGCAGGAGGTTGTCCCACCTGCACGTCCTATTCCCTGGGGAATTCTGCCTGTTCTGCGGGACCAGCAAGCACCGGGCTTGGGCATGGGCCAGCGCTGTGCTGTTCCCGTTTGCACTGCTGATCGATCGATTCCTGTATTAGTTCATTCCCTGGTGCTGCAAGTGTTTACGTACTAGCCACTGCTGTTTGGCGTTGGGGGGTCGCAGTAGCTGGAGACGTCGTCCTGGGCACGGTAACCCTGTGTGCACGCATGAACATGTGTGTGCCTGGCCGTGTCATCTACCTTTGCGCACATGCACACTTTGCAATGCACACTTGTGCATGCATATTTGTATACAAGTGTGTGTGCACATCGGGAGCCTACAAGCAGATGCCTGTGACAGCAGCTTTGGAAGCCTCCCTGTTCTGTATGGATCCCAGGCTGGAGAAAAGAAGCTGCTGTTTGGTGGAGCAGATTTTGTAGCTTGGCTTCATGTGTGTCTGAGCACTTGGGTGTGTTTTAATTAACTAGAACATTTGCCTGGAAATGAGCAACGGCGGCGGCAGGCGCACAGGCAGCTGGAGGGGGGTGGGGCGGTGGCAGGCTTGGTTCTGGAAGCTGTGGCAGCCCGGCTGCTGGGTTTGCACATGCCTACTCCCAGCTGATGGCCCCTTGGGATGGCAGGCGACCTCTGGTGCTGGTCATTGACCCAGGAGGGAGGCGATTCTGGAAGAGACTGAACTCTGAAATTCCTAAGTGTCCTCTCCACCTGGTCCAAGGTGGGTAGGGAAGTGTTTTTGGAAACATGCAGGGGAGGAGTGCCTGGTGCTGACATGGGTCCAGCCTTGACTTTGGACTTTGGGCCATTCAGAGGGGACTCAGAGTCCTCCTGCAGCCCCCAGCTTAGCACCTGGCACTTAGCGGGGGTGGGGGTAGGGTGTGTTTGTTGTGTTGGCAAACCAAAAAAGAAGCAATGGAGATTCAGAGAGGTTTAGTGGTGACTTCATGATCACCACCATATTAGGAACTCCACGGGAAATTTTGACTCTCTCCACACTTCCTGTGACGCCAGCATGAGGGATTTCATCCCTTATTTCTGAGACAGGACAGACACGCCGCATGGAAAGACACTCTTGCTTGCCACCTGGAGCATTCTTCTAGGTGTCTGTGCCTCTCTCTGTGAAGGACCATCTTTCCAGGGCTTCTCTGGGTGATAGAATTTTCTCCCATCAAGAGAGAAAGGGAGATGGTGGTGATGGCCGGACTCACCTAGGATGGACCATGCGCCAGGAACTCATGGGCTGAAATCATTGAAGAAGATCTTGACCTCCATGCTAGGTGCATGGTGCCTGCGGGTGGCCTGGCCCCAAGCCTTGGAGTGTCACCCCTGGCTGCAGTCTGCCCATACCACCTCCCAAGTTGGCGTCACAGCTGCTTCCTCTCTGGCTGCTGGCCTTTAGCGCTTCTGTCCTGTTGCACTCAGGGACCCCTGCCTGGTGACTTTGCTGAGATGTGGCTTTGTTCACCTCTCTTCCCATCCGGTGGTCTGCTTGTTGAACGCTGGGGTCACGTGGCCTGGGGTCAGATGTAGGCTGTACCCCTGACCGCTTCTGTGGCTCCAGGAAAAAGATGTCACCTCTGGAGTCTGCTCTCCTTACTTGTAAAGTCAGCCTAGCACTGTGATCCTCTCAGCGGCAAGCCACCATCTGGCCCCAATCACTGGCTCTGGTGAGATACTTAGGCTGGGCTGCGATTCACTGGAGAGCATGCTCTGTGCCAAAGCCCTCATCGTCCTGGGCGCTTGCATTTGGAGAGGTCAGTGGAACAGAGGCCGGCGGAAGGAAGAGCCGAGTCCTCCTCTCCTTCGTCCTGCTCTCAGGGCCAGGGATCCCAGCCCATTCAAGTAGCCAGTTCCCTGTTTTTGTGCTGAATGTGTAGTCAAATCCACATAGGTTGACAGCTTGGATAATAGAACTCCCGATATTCCTATGTCTGTCTCTTATCTACCTGTAGGTCAACTAGAATAATTGTCATTCTCATTCTGTTGCCTTTGCTCGTCTTTGTCCTAGTCATTTCCTTTGTCCAGAATGTTCTCTCTACACGCTCCTTGGCCTTTTATGCCCACACCGCCTAAATTTAGACCCAGTGCAAGGTCTGTGCGACCCATGGGATTGTCCGTCATCAACCAATCAGACCCAAGCTCTTCAGACCTGACGGGGAAAACTCTTAGGGTTCCATCATGGTCTGATTTCCTGGTGGCTTTTTTCAGCCTCCTCCAGAGAATCAGCTTCCCTCGGCACACACAGTGCCAGTGCTTGGTGGGTCCTTACAGTGCCGGATGAATGCCTAACTGGATTTGTATTTGCGACCAAGGTGGTTTTTTGCGTGCAGGCAGGCATACAAACGTGTGCACATACGTGCACGCACACGTGCTCACAACTCTGCGCGTGCCCATGTGTGTCCTTTGGCCCATCAGCCTGATGCTCCCACCTAATTGGGTATCTGAAGAGAGGTGTCTGCTTTAATTTTTAATTAGAAATCAGAGCAGCGAAGGATGGGCAGCGCTGCAGCTAGAGGGTCTACTCCACGCTGGAGTTCTCCTTAACAAGCGCTCGCAGTCCGGGGCGCTGTGGCAGCCTGGGCCGCCACTCCTCGTGCTGGTGGGAGTGTCTTCATGCCTTCGAAATTATCATGCAGTTACCCAGCGATAGAGCCTCAGAATTTTGTCTGTGCAGCAATCTCTTCTGCCGCTGAAAAACTGCCAGTGAGGACAAGTTGGAGGTGACCAGGGGTGCTGTCAGTGAGTTGGGAGGTTCCCGCAGCCTTTGGAAGAGCTGGGGTCCCTGCCCTCTGGGAGTGCCCTCGCCTCCGTCAAATGGGATTTCCTGTGGCCTGTTCCTCCCAGGCTGGGGATGTGTTTAGCATATTTGTTGTAGGTAAAATGATCTGCGCAGACTGTGTCAGGTGGGGAGTAATTACCTGGGCACCAGGGCGGGGGGTGGGGAGCCTCACCTGCTGGCAGAAACCTGCCCCTGGGTTTCTGGGCCCACGGCAAGAGGCCCCGGCAGGTGTGGGGTGCCACCAGGGGGTGTCGCCTCTGGGTAGGGCGCCTCCTGGCGGTGGCTGGGACATACTTGGCACCTGGGGTGGGGCGGGTCGCGGGCACTCTAGGGACAGATGCAGGTGCTCGAGTCTTTTCCAGGAAGGTTTTCCACCACAGCTCTGTCCTTTGATCAGCTGCAGAACAAACCGGGGGAGGAGCACAGCCCCTCAGAGGGATGCGGCGGGGCTCCAGGAAAATCAGCTCTTCACCTCTCTGTTCCTCGCTGTCCTCTTCTGGAGAGAGGGAACTGCACTAGCACCTACCCTGGAGGCTCCTGGGACGGTTCAAGAGGCAGCATAGCCTGTTCTTTAAATTCTCCATTCCGGAAGCGCCCGACTAGACGTTTATGTTGACATCTCATCTGGCAGTGACGTTTGACCTGAGCTGATACGAAGCTATTTCTAGTCTTGCTGGACATTAGGAGAGGGCTCTGTGTTTTGCTACAGAACTGACTTGAGCCGGGCATGGTGGTGCACGCCTGTAATCCAAGTACTGGGAAGCAGAGGCCAGGCATTGCTTGAGTTCGTGGGTTTGAGACTACCCCAGGCAACATAGCAAGACCTGGTCTCGGAGGGGGGTGGGGTGGTAGGACTGAGTTGACTGCTCCCGAATAGGTGGCGAACACCGAAACTGAAAGAGTGCGGCCTCTGGTCTGGGTCGGGGCTGTGGACTCCATGTGTGAGTAGGGGTCTTGAGCATGGGGGCTCACACTGTCATCACAGTAGGTCTGGGACTGCTCTCTCCAACCTTGCCAAACAGCAGCGATGCCTGGGGTCCCAGCCTTTTCTTTCTTTCTTATACGGTGGCAGAGGACAGGCCTCTCACTGGCCTCTGCGGTGCCCTGGCAATGCCAGCACAACACGTGTGCACATGTGTGCTATTCCTCCTTGGTGGGAGGTGGGCTGCCCTGCAGTGGGCTGAGCTACATTTGGGGCCTGGAGGCAGGGCCCTCTGGATGGCCATGGCTTGAGTCTGCCTCGGGTGACTGCTGCCGCTTGTGGCTCCCTGCAAGAACAGGACCGGAAGGGACCCCTTCTCACCTCATCCTTCCCCCGTCACCTCTCCTGGGAGCAGCCTTCCTTTGCTGGAGGGACACTGCGGGTGCACACTGACACCTTTTCTCCCGGGCACCCGGGGGCCGATAATGAGGGATGCTGGGCCTTCCTGGTCGTGGAACTCCTGTTGGCTCCAACACCACCTTCCAGAGGGGCAGCGGGGTGCAGAGATGCATCTGCCTGCGAAGGAAGGCAATTAGGAAAATTGGAGGTGAGCCTCCCTTTATATATGTATTTACTTTTTATTCCCTGATAAGGCATCTCTTTTGAGATGCTGGCCCCCCATGTTTCCAGCCTGGCTCCCTCAGGGTACCGAGCCTTTCTCATGGGGCTGCTGCTCTGCTCGAGTCCTTCAGCCACAATTCCATGTACACCACGCCGGTTTTATAAAGGCATGCTTCCCCCTCTCCCCCAATACTTTAAACCACTTTCTTCAAGCCAACGTTGTTAGTGACATGCACGTTGTCTCTTCTGTTTGGGCTGTAACACCCAGCCATTAGGGAAATCCCTGCTTCAGATTAATTGTAGCCTGTGCTGGCTCATATGAGGCATGGTGCTGCTACCCTCGGGTTCACAGCTTGGGAGGCAGAGGCAGCTGGAGCACTTGGGGAAACTGAGTCTCAGATAAACTAGGAGAGCGCCCTTGTTGGAGGTGGAGGTGCTGTACAGGCAGCAAAAGCAAGCTCAGACTTGAATGCAGGCCCCGGCCTCCTGGGTCCCTGTTTCTGACTCCCGAGCAGTTAACTGACTCTAAGGGCAGTTAGGGGGATAGGGGGAGCCCCTGGTGGCAATATGGGCAGATCCCCCTTGGGCCCTGGTCCTGAGGGGTGGGATGCCTTGTCAGGCCTGCTCCTGAGCTTGGAGGTAGTCCGCTTTCTTTATAAGGAGTCCCGTATCTCCTGGCTGTGATGTGTGGTTGGCTGCACTCAGCTCTTGCACGAATGCTTGTCTGAGGGTCGGGGCTGGGAAGACACTGGCATCGAGCAGGCGATGACACCTGGGTGCCGGGTGCTGGATACAGCTCTCCATGGAGAGGCCTGCACTGTTGCCTCCTGAACTTCGCCAAATAGAACTGGCAGGTGGGAGCTGCCACTGCCTGCAAAATGAGGGGTTCTGACCTGAGGGGGAGCCTCTTTTAATGGAGAAGGGCAGGTAGTGCTTGGCTTACACCCCCCCCCCCGCCCCCATCTCTCCTGCCTGTGGCCACAGCATTCTGGTGTACAGGGCAGCTTTACAACCTTCACTTTCCTTCGACCCTGACTGCAGCTCAGTGAGTGGAAAACTGAGGCGCAGAGCAGGAGGGAGCCTTGTGTATGGCCCATCAACCTTGGAGCAGGGAGTCTAGCAGCTGGGCTTCTGTGTGTGGGGGAGAGTGTGGGGCAGGGCAAGAGCACCAAATCAATTTTTTGGAATCTAACAGTAAGAGAGTGAAATTTGGGGTTCTCTGGGGGGCTTCCAGCTCCTGCTTCATGGACTCAGATCCTGTAAGGGGAGTTCAGTACATGTCTGGTCAGGTGCCTGCTCAGTTTAGTTCAAGGACAGTTAAGAGGGCATGAACTGTGAAGATGGGGCCCCGTATCTGGCCTGTTGGATGTGGTGGCCTCTCGAGAAGACCTGGTAGGAGATGAGGCAGGACTGAGACCACACTCTGCTTCTCCTTCTCATTCCCTGGGCTTGTTATGGGCGACTGTCCGTGGTATGGGGAGCACTGAGCAATACACCTCCCAGGCTGACAGCTCTGCAGTCCTCAGTCCGGGAGGAAGCATCCACGATTGCTCTCTCTTTTCTTTAATTAATTTACGTTTGATGTTTACATATACATGCTTATAGATGTATGTTATATGTATATAATTATTATAATGATTATAATTTTTTGCATCACTGTGTTCCCTGGGGTTCTCTCACCACGTATTACCCATGAACTGTCGTCTTGATCTTATCTTCACTTTACAGTTGAGAGTCGTGGCTCAGAGAGGAACGGTCACTCCCCCAGGTTGGATCCATGACCCAACCATGTCCATGTGTTAACTTCTGGTGCTCCCTCTTCTCCTCCTTGTGGCGTGGCCCGTGTGAGGGCAGGACTGGCGAGCCTGCAGGTTATAGATCTGCAGAAACTGGTGAGCTGGCTAAAGGAGCCATTTCCCCAAGTTCCACTGACCACACTAAGGCTGCCCCGGTGACTCGGCGCCTCCTGTCCCTGACTGTGCCTTGGCTGGCCTCCAGGGCCACTGGGTGGGGGGGGTCAGCTGCCAATCCAGTGGAGAGGGGGCCCTCTATACAGGATTAGACACAGCCATCACTCACCCAGTGGGATCTGCTGGCTGGAACCCATGACTGGGTGCCTTTTCTGAAAATACTGGGGATCCCCAACCTGGAAACTCATTCCCGCTGGATGTTTCTAAATTGTGGCAGCTTCAGCCTCCTATCTCCATCCCCTGGGTGTTGGTTTTAAGTCTGAGAAACAGAAGGTTTGTACTGGCACCTACCCCAGTGGGGGTGCGCGGGGCATTGGTGCCTCTGTGTGCAGAGTGCTGCCTGCCTGGGTTGGCCTGGGTATTCTGAGTTGCATGTAGTTCTGGAGCCCAGGCAGCTGCCAGCCCCTGCATGCTGGAAATGCTGCACAGGTGGGTTTCTCCTGTTCCTCACCCCAGGAGGGCCGTCTAGGGGACAGTTGCTAGTTTGGAGAGCAGACTAGGCAGAAACTGAAAGGATGGAAGGAGGTCGCTGGGTAGGGCATGAGCACGGGGCTTCTAGCCTTGTGTTTCTGCTGCTAACACACTCTTTTTCCCCTAGCCTCCCACACCAGGCTCTCCAGTTGTCTGAGCCACAGTTCCCTTTGCCGTGACTTACCCAGGGTGTGTCTGTGAAAATACCTCCGAGAGATGCTGGGGAAGATTTTAGGGCTTTGGATCAGAAGCTTTCCAGAGGCTCCCGCCATCCTGGCTGGCGCTCCTTATTCCCTACTTCTTTCTTGAAACTTACTTTTTTAAAAAATTAAATAATTTATTCACATATAAATTTCACATCTTTGTAATCCCGGGGTTCACCCCCCCCCCATGAAACTTATTTTCGTATTTCCTCTGCCTTGCTGTGGGGATCAGAGCTGGGTGAGAAGTTAAAAGCTACCAAGGGTAGCCGTCACTGCCCACTGTCTGAGTGTCCTCCTCAGTGTCCACACGTGCCTGTGTGAATCGACGGGAAGAAATGCAGCCCACACGTGCCCCTTCTGGGCCGGGCTGCTTGTTGGCTTTCTGCTGAAACCTCACAGTGCTTCTGGGAGGCAACGCTTTTCCCTGTGTCAGGGAGGAGGAAGTGAAGGCTTAGAACCAGTAAGTGGCAGAGCCAGGGTTTGAACCCAGCCTGGTTTATTTCCCCATGGGTCTGAGTACCTCGGGCAGCCTGGGCTTCCCCACACGGCTACAGGTGTGCCAGCTGCATGAAAGGAAGGCAAGCTTGGCCTTGACAGCAGAGCGGCCACTGGCTTGTGCCCATCCTGGCACCCTGCACACCCCCACTCTTCTTTCCTTGGCCCCCAGTCCTCCTCCCTTGGCCTTTTGCCCCCCCCCCCCAACTCCCCAGCCCTAATGACTTAGCCCAGGTGGCAAGTTACATGGAGAAACCACTCCAGGGAAATAAGCGTCCTTGCCACCAGCCTGGGCCTCAGGTGTGCGCACAGCAGCCTCCCTGGGGGTCTGGGGAGCTAGGCCTCCCCCACCTCCAGCTGTTAGACAGGAACTGGAGAGCCATGTGTATTGTGTGTCTGTGCATGTAGCTGTGTGTGATACGTGACTGTGTAGAGAATCGTGTGTCTGTAGCCGGTGTGGAGCTTGAGAGTGTGTCAGTGTCCCTCTGTCTGTGTGTATCGGTGTGTGTTGGATGGAGGCTGGTGTGACAGGGACAGGTGGATGTGTCGATGGCTCTGGGTTTGGGGTAAGGGCCTCAGGAGTGCATGGTGGGGGCACGTTACCTTTCTTGCTGGTTAAAATCCTCTTTGTGGAACAGTTACACACATGTTTAGATAATTAAAACAAAGGAAAAACCAAGAGAACAATTCCATTCAAAGGGATGCAGCTGAGAGGTGGGGGGCCCACCAGGATCTGGGGGGTTGTGTTCTGTCACCCCGGCTCTCCAAGGCCTTTGCTGTGTTTTGATCGTGCTATTTAGAAAACCCCTTTGTTGTAGGATAAACTGACATTGGTCTGTGCATTTCTGCTGTGAAGTTTGCTGTGTTCCAGGGCCCACTCGGGACAGCCAGGCCATTAGGAGCTGATTAAATGAGCTAATTTTAATTTGTTCAGTGGTTACAGATGCAGAGACCTTTCCATGCCCTTTTCTCGAGGCTCTATTTATTTATTAATTTTTTTTTTCTGAAAAGAAAAGGACCTTCAGGACTCCCTCTTCTCTTCCCATCCCCCCTTAAAAAATAAACATCTGAAAACATGTTTTACAAGAACTTCAGCTGGGAAAAACGGGGCTGGAAAATGGGCTGAGCCTCTAGAGGGGCCCGCGGTGGGGGCGCCCCTAGTCTGTGAGCTGGGGGCTGAGCCCCTGGGGTTGGACCACCCACCAGGGCCAAGTCATCCAATGAGACCGGGAACGGTCAGAGACTTCTCAGTCTTGCCCACAGGCCTTTGCACATGCTGTCCCGGGCTTGGGGCTCTGTTTCTGCCTCTGCTCTCCTCCATGGGCAGCTCTTACTCATCCTGTTGCCAGGACCCCCCTTCTCACCCCCATCTGCATGGACCTTTCCACTCACAGCAGAGACCCCCACCTGCAGAGTGGCTCCCTCACTCAGCTCTAAGCACTGCAGGAGGAGCACTGCCTCCTTCCTCCGCCTCCCCCCAACTCCAGGGTGGGGAGTACATCCTATCTGTCCAATGCCCGAAGGAGCGAGCGAGCACGTGAGTTGGTGGATGACATCTACACATACAAAACTCCACACCAGCTCCTGATGTCCGGACCCTGGGGCCCCGCCGAATCCAAATTATCAACCATTGTCACGTGTTTCTGAGCAGCCCGCTCCCCCTTGGGCCGCTTTCCTCACTATCGGGGTGGGGGGAGACGCCAGCCTTGGGGCCTGGCTGCAGAAATGAACATGTGGAACCCCTGCTTGTCCTGCCTTGACCCCCTGGCCCCCAGACCCAGGGTGCGGCTTGGTCCAGCTCTGCCAGAAAGCTGACCACAGCCCCGAGGAAGGGAGCAAGGGGAGGAAAATGGTGCCCTTTGTTGGATTTCTACAGCTTCTCTGGGCAGGCTGGTCTTGGGAGAGTGGCCTGCCAGCAGAGAGGGCGCTCAGCGCGCTGAGCTGCAGGGATTGTGGGGCTGCAGCCCAGGGCCACCCCCAATCCTGCCTGAGTGGCTTGGCCCTCCATCCTGTCCTTTCTTTTTCACACCTCCCTTTGCCTGGTCTGGAGCACCTTCTGGTGAGTCGGGAGTTTTCCCAGAAGCTGTGGAGGAGCCTTGGCCCAGGCCTGTTTCTGAGGCCTGGTTTCCATTTGCTGCGAGCGCCTTCCCGCAGACGGCACCCCACCCACCCCACCCAGGGGCCTCCAAGGGGCTGTCCCCCACCCTGTCCTGGCAGCCCCTGTGCTGTGTCTTCGTGTGCCTCCTTAACCCCAGCCTCCAGGACAGGCATCGTCCTGGGGCTGCCCCGGCCCCATCCCTGCAAGAATCCCGCTGGCTGGGAGTCAGGACTTCCTGCGCCCCTGGGGCCTGGGGCCCTCAGCTGGGTCAACATCTGGCCGAGTGGCCTTTGGTCTCCTCTGTCTCCCCCCTCCAGCTCCCCTCTTCCCCGAGGCGCTTCCTCTCCCCACTAACTGGCTTCTCTGCCAAGCCCAGCGCACTCTCAGCTGAGGCTGAGGGTGGGGAGCGTCCCGGGGCTGAGGTCACCGGTGGGGCAGTGGGAAGCGCCTCTCCAGCCCTCCCTGCCTGCTGCTGGGTGCTGGGAGCGAGGGCTCAGGTTGGGCCCCTCAACCAACACGTCCTGGGGTGCTCTGGTGAGCAGGTGAAGCGGTAAGTGGAGGGGCTGCCGGCTTGGGGGGTGGGGGAGATGGGCAGGACAGGCTGGTGTCTGCACAGGCTCCTGGTGTGCTGGGAAGTGGAGCATTTGCTGAGGGTGGAATCCAGTCCGGAGAGAAGGAAGCCGTTTTCCGGGAGCGGGAGAGGAAAAGTGAGGGCCTGGGAGGCACTGCTGGTATCGTATCGGCTCTGCGCGGCGTCTGTGTGGTGGGGTCTGCTTTCGGGGTCTGGCTGTGTTCTTTGCTGTCTGCTTCTGCCAGCGCTGCAGCCGGCGGCCCTCTGACCCCTCGGTCTCCTGTGAGGAGGCCTGGCTTGCGTCCCTGGTGAAGGCTGGTGTGCCCTGTGGACCGTCATGACCCCGAGCACAGGCCGGCCCTGGGGCTCCTGCCCCCCCCCCCCGGTCTGTCCCATTTCCTGTGCGGGTTCCTGCCAGCCCAGTCGAGGAGGCTGCCGTGGTACTGGCTTCTGGGCCGGGCCTCGCCACCCACTGAGCCAGCTGGCCCCCACCTAGCCAGCAAGGTGACGTGCCAAGGGGACATGAAAACAGGCTCCGGACGACTGATGGGCTGGCCGTGGCTCCCGATGGGTTCCGTGGGGCCTCACAGGGTCGGACCCGGGGCGAGCGGGTGTTTCCCGTGGCCAAGCCACTTGTTCTTCTCGGGAAGGAACTGGTGAGTTTCTTTCTGTTTGTGTCGTAACCAGGCTACCGAGATGGCAAACTTGGATTCTGCAATTACACAGCGTTTCAGAAGCAAATTGATAGGATAACGTGTTATTATTGGCTACTGGGTTAATAGCTATTTTGGCAGGAGTACCAATCCTGCGTGGTGTTGCTGGCGCGGGCGTGAGAATGGCGAGATGGGGTAGAGAGGAACTGTGGGTGCATCTTGTACGGAGCGGCAGGCTGGGGGCCCCTGGGGGCCTCCCTCCCCTGGCAGTGCCTGCTTGGAGGGTGCTCAGTACTGACTAGCTGTTGCCGAAACGAAGACCAGAGAGGTTGAGAGAGCAGCGTCAGGTCACACAGTGAGTTGATGCTGGGGCTGTATCTTCGGTCTCGCGGGAACCAGCAGCTGGGCTTGTGTTCTTCCCCAGGCAGGACAGGGGCCTTCGCTGTGTGTCACGTTGGCATCTTGGAAGATGGAAATTCGGGGAGGACCCATGTAAGCCTTCTCTGGCTCCAGGGCTCTGGCTCCCCTGCTGGTTCCTGCTTGGAATGTTCCCTTTCCAGAGGCACTGAGGGCTGCCCCCTGGCTGGCTTTAGCTCCTGCCCATGTCACCTCGGTCTCTGTCCAAGCAGCACCCTACTGCCCCATTCCCAGTGCCCCTGACTTACGGCAGATGTCGTATTGTCCTGTTACCAGCGCTGAGGCTCGCTGAGGGCAAGCACTTGCTTGTGCTTCTCTGTGGCCTCTGGAGCCTGGCAGAGGGGCACTTGGTGATACTGGTTGGGACTGGCAGAGAGGCACTTGGTGATACTGGTCGGAGGGACACATGAATATAGTTGCATTGTCACTTAAAAAAATGGCTGCCATGGAACAAGTGACCGTTTCTGTTTCCTCTTCTTGGGGGATCCTGTTATTTCTGTCTCCTAGAGGTGGTCAGCTTCCCTTTGGGCTCATGCTGGTATCATTTCTGCCCATCACTCGTGGCAGAGGATATTTAAGTATTTGGGGGGCTTGTGGGGAGACAGAGGTTTAGTTTCCCCTACCCCCTGGCTTAGGATCTCTGACTCCAACCCAGGAACGGGGGTGTAAAGATGTGAAAAACTAGGGAGGCTCCTGGCAGGCTCAGCCAGGTGTGTCGGATGGGGCTCACAAGAGCACAGAGCCCTGCTGTGACCCCGGGGTCTCCCCAGTAGCTTCCAGTCATGCTGTCAACTGATCTAGAAGAAGTGACACAAGTGATCATGGATTGAGTGTTTCCCGTGTGCTTGGTGCTGGGCCAGAGAGCTCTGTCTGGGTTAGCTCACTTACCCCCTATGGCAGCCAGAGGAGGCATAAGCGTTCTTGGCTGTTCCCTTCCCCCACCCCCCAACCTTCTCCAGGTGAGGCTTAGAGTTTAGTGACCTACCAGCGGTCACACCGCTGGATGGGACAGAAGCTGAGAGTTGCATGAGGCTCTCTGACTTCAGAGCCTTTCTGGATACCATCCTGGGGCCCCTGGGACGCCGGCTCCTGGGGATGGGGCGTGCCTGGTGTTTTCACTGCCCTGGCATGAGTAGGTGCTCAGTAAGTATTTGGAGGATGAACGAATGAATGAGCCCAGGAGTTTGCCAGGTGAACAGGCAGTCATCACTTTCAATGAGCAGGAGGAGTCCAGAGCCATAGTGGTCAGGAAGGGGTGACCCCGTGTGTGCTGGCCTGGCTGGGGTTCTTCTCACAGGGACTTCAGAGAGCATACTTGGCCGTGTGCTCCCCTAGGAGGTCATGTGTGTCTGCGGGCTCTGGGTGGTTGGTTCTGGACCTCCCAGCTGGGGGAGGTGCACATGCTAATGCCTGTGCACAGTCCCCCAGCTCCACTCACCTTCCAGTGCTGTGTGGACAGAGGGAGGGAGAGGTCATCCACCAGACAGAATCTCAAACCTCTCACTCCACCCCACTTCACCCGAATCACTTTGTGGGATCTGTACCTTTAAGAGCGTGGACCCTCAGCTTCCTCCCATGTTAAATCTATCCATTTGTTCTGCTCTGGTCTGAGTAAATAGAAACCTGCTCCCCCCAACTCTTCTTCCCGCCCTTTCACAGTGTCCCTTTTGTTTTAATGCCATTTCTCCAGGGATTGAGGCTGAAGCACGTGGCTGGGCTATGCCTCCATTCCCGCACCCCCTTCTCCTGATCCCCCCAGCCCCCACATTCTTTTGCTCTCTCCCTGGCTTTTTCAAATAGAAGAATGACAAATGGGGGCTGCATGAAGACTGGACCAATTGCATTCTAATACAGTCCGTGGATGTCCCAGGGGCCTCTGTGACACTGGACAGGCAATGTCTGGGGCGCTGCCTCTGGGCCCAGGTGGCCAAGCTGGTGGTCAACCTCATTAACTCCTTAGTTTCCAGCTGGAGCCTCCACTCACCAACCCCTGGGCTTCCACCTGATAGGGCCTCCTGTAGTGACTCCTTGCTTGGCCTGTTCGTTTGTTCGTTCGTTCGTTTGTTCGTTCGTTCATTCATTCATTCATGTATTTATTTAGACTATCGTTATCAAACACCCTGTGTCCTGAGGTCTCACAGATCAAGAGCTTAGGACTACAACTTTCTATCCACCCACTCATTCACATATCTACCTACCTATCCATCCACTCACCCACCCACCTACCTGTCCATCCATCCATCCATCCATCCATCCATCCATCCATCCATCCATCCATCCATCCATCCATCCA
>PVHY01029016.1:0-14743 GCA_004024945.1 Uropsilus gracilis | reverse complement strand
CACTCAAAGAAGTGTATGCCCCTAGGAGACCATATTTTGTTACAAACTAGACCATTGGGCAATTAGTATTTGTGGCAAGCATTTGATTGGAGATGACCATCCTGGGAATGTATGGAATATTTATGCCTAAGGTATATGAACTCGAGACAAAGCAGCAATAAAGAGACTTGATCAGAAGCCTGTCTTGTCTCCATTTCTCATGTCTCCTGTCCCATCCCCATTCCCACTCCTTCCTCCAGGTCTCCGTTGACGATCCCGCGGGTCGGGACAATGATGGATATTCTTTTACTTCCCCTTTGATAAGAACAGGTGGAACATGAAAGGAAGATGTGCTCCATCACCAGTTCTTTCACAGCATCTGAGGATCATACAGTTTAATTCAGTTCTGACACTAACCACAGTTGGCACTTATCCCGCAGGCTAAGGACTCAGTTTCACAAGACAATACCTACTTATACAACAGCTTCAGGTCTCAGATGACCCAAGCCACCTTCACTCTTCCTAGCATGTGTACAGTCACCCATCATCAAGTTCTACAGTTTGTTAGATCACCAGAACAACAGATCACCCAGGAGACTGCTACACTTACTGTGTGTCATTTTATTATAAGGAATACTGTTGATGTACAGAGGAAAACTCCCTGCTATTCTGTGTTCTTCTTGGGAAAGATGAATAATCAAAACAGCATCATCAGAGGAGAAAAATAGTTTAATAGCACATATTTAGAAAATTATCATGGTTATCAATTCTAAAGAATAAGTGAAAAGATTGGGGGACATTTATTCTAATTTTAAGGACCTGGGGTGTCAAAGAGTTGGAGGGAGAAAATTTATGTGACAGGCAAGAAAACGGGAACTCTCAGAATAATGCAGTTCTCAGATAGAGAAGATTATTCATTGATAATCCTGCAAATGAATGGTAGCCCCCCCCCAAGCTATATTCTTCTCTATCAGAAAACTGTGAGCAATGATTGATTCATCAATTAGACAAAATCTTAAGATGTACATTTGAAGATTAATAAAAAAGGAACATTTGATATCTCTC
Source organism: Uropsilus gracilis (assembly GCA_004024945.1). Lineage (NCBI taxonomy): Eukaryota > Metazoa > Chordata > Mammalia > Eulipotyphla > Talpidae > Uropsilus > Uropsilus gracilis. The sequence continues at coordinate 13,699 of PVHY01029016.1, read as the reverse complement.
TGTCTTTCTGTCTATCTATGGATTCCCTTGGCAACTCAAATCTTTCTTAGAAATATATGAACTTAAATATTAAAAATTACAAGGACAGCTCTACAAGTATCAGCAGCAGATACTATTTTAAAGATGAGGAGGCAAGCTTAAAAAGGGTAGGTGGTATTTCTAAATGAGAATGTATATGGGGATTTAAATTTTGAAACTTTTTTTTTCTAGTAACCATGCCGACTTCCAACATAATAAATTCTCATTATTTATTGAAAGTTACAGTTTTGGAAAGATCAGCTGAAAGGACAATAGCTATGACCAGGCATTAGCATGACAGATCCCAAGTTGAACTGAGTGTAATTCAGCACAAAGGATCAGTAACATCAATTGAGAGAAATAAAACATCTTCACTTAAATTACTTCTTTTGAGAAATTAAACCCAAGTTCAGACAAAACTGACAACAGACTTCAAGTCACATGACTAATCTCTAAAATGCCTCTGCAATCATTACAGAGATACTGGAATTTTACAAAGATTTGCAGTCATTGCATCAATATTGTTGGTGTCTCCTACGCTTTCTTATTAAAGTGCTTCCAGTGTATTAGTTATAAGGGAGTAAGTATCCAATCAGGAATTCTTCTCGGGGGAGAACTGTATTTTTAAAGATACATTATCTGAAGGAAATTCTTAACAATACTTTATTTCCCTAATATTTAAATTCAGACTTCTGCAATCCATATTGGAGTTCTATTAAACTGCCAATTAATATCATAATTAACTCATTACCTTAATGGTACTCTAATTATCAGTTAGCTATGCTTATATTTTAATTTTTCCAAAGTCAAATTATAATGGTTTTATCTATGCTCCCCACATGTAATTTTTTTTGCAATGCCCTTTTGCCTGCAGGTATTAAATAGGACACAGAGATGCTGGAGCAGGAGCTAGCTAATTCCTACCAAGCTTACAGTAGTCCTTTTCCCAGAGCTAGGGTATCTCTAAAAAAATAATAATAAAATGTGCAAGGGCACTTGATAGATGGAGCCCTAAAGCAGTTTTCCACCTGATTTTTTCCCTGAACTGGATGGAACCACATACTTTCTCTTGGGAGGTCTCCGTTTCCTGGGTAGTGCTGCCTGCATTAAATGAGCAGTGCCATCAAGGAGATATGATGGGTTAACGAGTTGCTGTCAGTTTTATAGATGCAGCTCTTCCCTGTTTTTCTGGTGTCTTAGGTATGCTTATTTGATAGATTTGGGAATCCAGTGCTGATTCTTGGGCAAGAAAAAAAATACTGTTTTAATGTTTAACATAGCTTACCATAAATAGAAGCTTTACACTGATACTTTGGGGAAAATAAAACATATAGTCAGCAGAGGGTCAGCCATGCTGTGTCTTAAGAAATATCAGAGACATTCATAGTAGCTATGAATCAGATATGCCTAAGTTTTGTGTGCTAAATGATTTATTTTCATTATCATTTTGGCATCAGAATAACTGTGCAACTTAGATATGGTTATTAATTCAGTGTTGTAGAGGAGGCTTGAAAGATTCTATTTTCCTCCCATAATTGTAGAACCAGTTGGTGATACATATCTAGGCAAGATTTCAGGTTTTAAGACTCTGTTCTATATATCTGTCAACATAAATGTCCTACCAAGGTCACTAAGAGGAGAACTCAGGTCTATCTAATGTTAAAACACACAATTTTAAGAATGTTTCAAAAATCACCTTATTTCCTGTCTCTTCCTCCAACACACACACACACACACACACACACACACACACACAAACACATACACACACACAGAAAGAACGCATTTATTTAAATTTATTTAAAATCGATAACCTTGGAGGAAACATTTTTGCCTTTAGTTGAGGGCAGTGGTGCCATTAGGAAAGTAGATTTATTACAGATAATTAAGTTATAAATACATCATTGATCTGAGGACCATAGGAAGTATAAGGAATATTTAAACTACTTTATTTTATATTTCAGAGATCAAAAGGTAAATGTAAACAATGTTGTACCTCCAACAATAAATTCACAGAACCATTAGCTTTGTCCAGATAGAAGTCTTACTTGTAAAAATAAAATTACTAGCTAGTCCAGTTGACTTAATACCAGTGGTTGTATCCTCTCTATGGCCACTGCAACAGACTGTGTTGTTTAAAACATGCAGTTCAACATCATTAATGGGAAATGCAGATCAAAACCACACTGAGATATCATCTTATATAGTTAAGAATGGTCCATATCAAAAAAACAGGCAACAAGTGCTGATGTGTATGTGGAGAAAAAGGAACACTATTACACTCCTGGGGATTGCAAACTGGTCCAGCCACTAAGGAAGGCTGTGTGGAGGACCCTCAAGCTACTGAAGATGGAAATATCATTTGATCCAGCGATTCCACTAGTGGAACTCTACCCAAAGCATACAAAAACACGAATAATCCAAAAGGACACCTATACTTGCATGTTTATGGCAGCACTGTTTACAATAGCCAGGATATGGAAACAACACAAATGCCACAAGACAGATTAATGGTTAAAATGATGTGGTGTATTTACACAATGGAGTATTATTCATCAATCAAAGAAGACAAACTTAGGACATTCTCAGAAACATGGATAGAGTTAGAAGCAATCATGTTAACGGAAATAAGTCAAAGAAAAGAGAAATACTGGATGGTCTCACTTATATGAGGATTACAGGGAAAACAAACAAACAGGCAAGAAAAAATAAAACTGTCAAGAGAACTGAGTAATAAAGCAAAAGAGGGGGAGAAGAGGAATTTGGGAGAGGGATGGGCACAAGAGATTAAGATGGTTCAGGGGTGATAAGGTGGTGGGAGAAGCTCAGGATAGACAATGATGTAATATATATGCATTTATTTATATGCATATAATTTAAAAATTATGTAAGTATTTTTTTTAAAGTGAAGTATATAAGTAAAAGATAAATAAAACAAAAATAATAAAAAATAAAACCTGCAGTTCATCTGAAGTGAGCATGATTGCTGGAGCAGGCTCTTAGATGCAGAATTAAAGGGTGAATCAAGAAAGTGTTAAGTCATGTAAGCTCCCTCTTCCTCCAGGGCCACCATAATTAAAGGTTGGTGGCTTGGTGAGAAATACTGCCTATAAATACAAATACCATACCTTTTGGTCATATTTTCTTTTCTTTCAACCACACTCTTTGTTTCTTGGGAGAAAACTCTGATTCAAAACACAAAGAGAAAGCATATTTTTAACCATTCTGAGCAGCAAAAACTAACATTGTATCTACTGGATAGAACTTCTTTAGAAATTAAATGGTGACTTTCTTACTAACACCAGTGCCCATGACCCCAGGCTAGAGTGATAGTGACAACAGTGATGGGTCTCAGCTGCAGTGGTGCCTTTTTGATTGCACTGGGGGCACACCTTCTGTTTGCCTTTGACAGTGACAAAAAATTCTTATTGCAGGTCATCAGAATGTAAATAAAAAGCAGGTTAACTAAAAGGAGGACTCTGCATAGAAATCGTAAATGTAGAGTTGAAATTCACACTTATTTTTATTTAAACTTTAAAACACATGCTGTACTAACTGCGGGTTTTAGAAAAGTTATCTAACAATTTCATCTCTTGGTTTTCTCAGCTCCTTGTTGAATGCAGAGGGCACTGTTGAGAATTACGAAATGTCAGTGTATGTAGCATGTGCTTTCTGTGCTAGTTCTCCAAACACAGTAGCTGTGCTAGGGGCACCTACTCCCCTGGCTGTCATTGTCTCCTGTTTAAGTTTGCAGATTTCAAGGAAGCTATGCTAAAATGTGAGAATGGTCTTGATTAAAATTTCCTTTCAGAAAGATACTAGGAGAAGGAAGAAATAAAACAGATTTTTTCTTTGTAATGTGATATTTCAGGAGCTGTTCCTGGAAGGCAGGGAAACAGAAAGAAGGATGTGTATATATATATATATACATATATATATACATATATATATATATATATATGTATATATATGTATATATATATACACATCCTTCTTTCTGTTTATATATATATATATGTGTGTGTATATATATATGTGTATATATATATATATGTATATATATGTATATATGTATATATATATGTATATATATATGTATATATATATAGAGAGAGAGAGTGTTAGAAAAAAGAAAGAGGTTCTGATTTGGATTTGGATTCAGGTTTGGTTTTTGCCATTTTGTAGGATGAAAATGTGAGCCATGTGAGGTTGGCCATGTGGCCAAGGCCTGGGGCCTGCAGCCTTTGGCTGGCCCATTCTTAGCAGCATGTGTGTTAAAGGGAGCTAAGTAGTTGGGAGATTTGAACTCTGTGTTGGAGTTTGTTTTGCTGAGTTTGACTTGTGTCTGGGAGAGGCCATGCAAAAAGTCAGGCCTGAAAAGAAAGTGAACTTTGCTGGTTCTGGTTCTATGGAGCTTCTTTCTACTTACCTGGAGGAGGACAAGGAGAAGACGGCATGGAAGAGTTGGAGCGGCCAAAGGAAGATGTTTTTGAGCACGTGGAGATGAACTCTGACTGAGTGATGTTGGTGAGATAATCAGGACTGAGAGACTGAGGATTTTTAGATAATCTGGGGAAAGGACTTTAGACAATGTTGAGAAAGGTTTTGGACAATGTTGAAGTAATTGGAGTTTTACATACATGTTTCTTTTTGCAGTAATTGAAAAATCACTTTGTTTAGTAATAAGTTAGTCTGCACTCTGAGAGTCTTGCTTTGGCTTGAGATTTTGGTGAGAAGGCTGGGAATGGTGGAAAGAACCCAAGGAAGTCAAAAAGAGGGTAAATTGAGGCAAACTAGTCTAAGGTTTAAACTGTGTTTCTAAATTTTTCTTTTTTAGGCCTGAGAGAGGGGAAGAGAGCTGAGAGAAGCTGGCAGCTGATTTTTCATACCAATAGTAGGTGAACAGTGGAAATACTAATGAACCTGGAGCCTGCTTCCTAGGGAGACACAGGAAGAGGTGTTCAAGTTAAAAAGTCTTTTTTCTCTTTTTACCTGGTTTCAGCCAGTGTTTTGTCAAATTAGAAGGGTATGTATTACAGCTGTGGAGTAAGCTAGAAAAAGGTTAGGATTACCCCTAGCATGGAGAGAATCACAGGATACCAACCTGAGATACAATTAATATGATAGTATTACTCCAATTAATATATGATTCAACTTTATATGAAGTTGGCCCTCTCTGGTAAATAGGAGTTTAATCCTTTGGACTTCCCCTGGGTGACATTTCTTTATTGCATTTCCTTTCTGCTTAATGGTCTGTGTCCTGGATCCTCTTCTATAAGTGAAAATTTCCGGTGACTCAAACAAGATAACTCTGTGTCAGTTAGGAACAATTATGGTCTAACTACAGTTAAGTGTAGGTTTTTTAATGAAGCGAAGCTGTTTCTTCTCTTCATTCAGTGCCAAGGGAAATGGTTGTTGGCTAACCTCAAGTTAATGAAGTTGTCCCACATTATCACCTATGTGTTAATTGAATAGAAATGTCAGGAAAAAATGGCAAGGTTGTAAAATAGCCTAGGATGCTATTGAGAAGTGAGTTTGAATGGATGCCTTCCTTGGAATTCCATTTTACATAATACCAGAGGTCCTAATAGCTTGTAAAAGTTAAGTTTGTGATAGGAGCTTGTATTGGGAAGTGTTTTTGGATATTTATCATCTGCAATCCAAGAGTTGATTGAATATTTTTGATCATCTATTCAGAGTCATTTGGAAGGAAAAAATAAGACATCAAGAAGAAGTTAAATTAGCATAAGAACCAATTTCTGTGGTTCCCCTTGAGTTAAAAGGTAGGTGGATGAGCCTACTAACTGGGAACAGTGAAGCTAGGTATTTATCTAGCTCCAGGTATGTCCACAAGCCAATAGAAATTTCCTTCAGAATATACTTCACATCTGCAAAGTCCAAATGATATCAGAGAAGCAACACAGATATATCATAAAAGATTAGCATCCCATCAGGAAATATGACCTCTCTCTCTTGTTCAGGAGAGAATAAGTCCTTGATTGTAATGATTCATCTCTGGGCTTTTCTCTTCCATCTTTCCATATTAAATTATATGTCATCAAACATTTTAAAATGCCTGCTTTTTGGAGGATTTAGTGTGTGTGTGTGTGTGTGTGTGTGTGTGTGTGCTTTTGTGTAAATAGAAATTTCAGAATTTTTCAAGTTTAGGTTTAAGACTAAAACCAAGTATTCATTTTACTGTGTAACTTTCTAAACCACTTGCCCCTTAAATAGGGCACTAAAGTCCCTTCGCTTACACAATGCACAGTCCAGAACTCCTGTCTGGAATTTAGAATTATTCTCCCAGTTTCTAGTAGTGTTAAATGAAGATGTCTGTCAACTGTCAGCACTCATTGGGGGACTGATTTAGTGTGAAAACATTTTCTTCCTACATTTCTTCCTCCTTCCTCCTGAGTAGAATGACTGATTAACATGAGGTATGAGAACCCCAGCACCCCAGCTCTCAAAGAACATTGCAGCTCTAGTGATCCTTGTGGGATTGGTTTGCATTACAACTCTGGGATTTCTGCCTGATCCACTGTGGTTCTTTCTATTCTACAGGTATAAATTCTCAGAATATTCCTTTAGTAAATACTGAATGCTAATCTCCACTTTGTAGGCAGCTTCTAGAAATCAATCTGCAACACCTTCATTGTGCTCCCACAGAACGTTTATGTGTATTTACATTTCTATTACAGCAGTCCATCATATTTTGGTAATGTTTTTTGTTTTCCTTTATGTTTGTGTTTTGTTTTGCTGATGACCCTATGAGACACAAATTGTTCTCCTCATATACCAAATGAAGCTTAGAAGAGGTCAACAACTTGTGCATTGGCAGAATTAAAGCCTGTAATAGTATTCTGGGTGCAATGAAATTATTAATTCCCATAGTACTTGACTCTAAGTATTTTCTTCCCTCTCATTTATAAAAGACAACACTTTTTTTATTCACTGCTGAGTCTAGTGTCTGGCCCAGGCTAGGTTTGCCTCCTTGTGAGTTTTTGAGAACTTGGAAAAGTTAGCTTTGTTAATTTGTAATTTCTTCATATTTAAAGTGGATAGTCATTGGAGCAAAAGTAAATAAATTATGTAAAAGGTGATCTGTAAGCTCTCTGTGAAGTCAACTGGTATCGGGACAGTATAAGGTAGATATAGCATAAGAATTAACTGCATGAGCTTTGGAATCAGAAGTCTGATATCTAGTTGAAACAGACTCCATTCCTGATATTGGGTAGCATTTATGATGTCGCAAACTAAAATTAATTAGCTGTAACGCTACTTAATTATCATAGCAATCTTTTAAAACCATCCATATGGAAATGTTAGCAAGAAACCTGAAACATTATTAGCTTTCAATAAGCAGAAGCTAATATTATGTAGACACATGTGCACATAAATACACAATCACACACATACAGTATTTATGTCAAGCATATTAAAGACAGAAGACAGGTTGGAATGGAGAAGAGATGAAAAGGTTTAGCCAGTAGGCTTCAGGCATATGTTGTTTTATGGTAAGTTATCAAGTTGAGTTGACAATCTTTTCATTGGGAATAAAGAACTAAATTTCAAGAATATTAAATAATCCCTTCAATGCTCCACTTAGTAACTGATGGAAATTATTCAGACCCTGATCTATTGATGCAAAAACTGAGCAAGAGCAGAAGAAATGAATAGAAAATAGAAAGAAATTAAATTGAAGGCATAATGGGAGAAATAATATAATTACTTGGGAAATACATATGCCTAAAGTATATCAAATGAATCCCTTAGCTTTTTACAAAAGAGAATATTCAATCTTTAGTTAATCATAAGCTACAAAGAATCTCTTCACATCAGTTTTTCATCTTTCTCCACTGAAAATGTCCATCAGTCTGGAGAAAATGTTTCTTCCTGCATCTCAAGATACAAGTGTTTGTAGTGTTGATTAATTGATTGAAGGCACCCGAATCCAATTTACAGAAAAATTCTTATTCCCTTGCTAAGCACACATCACCATTAAACACTCACTGCCAAAAATTCTCATCAGGCTTTAGAGCTTTTCTACACTACCTGTGAGGTACAGTCTTGGAGCTTACAATAAAGATACTTTCATGTCCATTGGGGTACCTTTGGCCAACAGTGAAAGCACAATTTCTGTCATAATTAAGGCAATTGTCCTTAAGATCAATCCTAAGTAATGTGAAAGGCATTCCCAGCTAAGGTTATTCTCTGTCATTCCCAACATTCAAGTAAAAGCAAGATGATGAACAATCACTCATCAAATCTGAAGTAATTGATGCAGCCTTACCAGAGATAATGAAAATTGGCCATTCAGTCAAGAGATTCTGTTTGTAAATATTGATAGTCTCTCAAGGATTTCTCATTCTTACATTCTCATTCTGCACACAACCTTTAGGATATGGCAGTGTAAGTCTGAGTCAAGTAGATTTTGAACTGCATTTATTTTAGCAGGAAAGAAGGATTTGTTCCAATACTTTGACCATCAAAATCAAGGAATGTATGTTATGTTTTAATTGCCCTTATTATATGTTTTCATCAAACTAAGAATAGATATTTCTAAAGAGAAATCATGCATTTAGATATGTGATTACTTATATTTAACCCATAAAATCTCAAAGTTTTGTTCATGAGAACATGGCCAATTATTAATATCATAGAACTGAAGCATACAGCAAAAGAAGGGGCAAAACACGGGTGCAATAAACACAAGAGAATATGGTCATGATTCATGGGTGATAAGATAGCAGGAGAATTATGGAGACTACAAAAATAGAAGAAAAAAATTTAGAGCAAAACACATATGTTCTTATTTCTGTCATTTATTACAATCAAAATAAAAAGTGCCAACAGAGAGAAAGAGAAATACAAAGGAAGAGGACAGAAGAAAAACTCAGATAATCAGATACCTTGATTTAGGGAAATATTAGGGTCATTGGGCTACCAAAAAGAGAAGAGAGAGTCATGGGAAATAAAAAGCTATTTAGGAAAATAATGAAGAAGAACTTCTCTAACCCAAAGAAGGAAATGAAAGTAGACATAACTAGAAAAAAATTTAAATAAAAAATATCTGCCTTCTAGAGATTTGGGTGAAAGAAAAGAATTTCATTATGCTCTTTCAAAAACTACAATGGTTTGCTATATCAAGACTAAAACCTATTTGATCACACTGAATGGAGTACAGACAATGACATGTACAGTAGGTCCACATAGGAAAGATTCACTGAGATAACTGATGTATATTTTTGTACTGAGTTTTACATAGTAGTTCAGGATTCAGAAATTCAGTTTCTTATTAAGCAAGCATTTACATAGACCTATCAGATAACAGACGCTAAGCTAGACCTTCAAGAATTCAAATTGTGAGATATCCATGCTTTATGGACATTCATCACAAACTCTTATATTAACTGATTTTAAAACTGTTCATAATGAGAGCTCTTCTATGAGGGGAGGCCTATGTTGATGAGCAAATGGGAATTACCTCCTAATAAACGTAATTAATAAGGGTCCCATGCTTTTCTGTTAAATATCCCTACCTAGGATTAACTTCATAACTTCATGACTACACTGAGCAGGTGACTTTTGCTGCAGAGAAGCTCAAAATTGTACTAAAGTAACTAGCTTACTTTAAATTTATGGTCACTAATGTCAAATAACTGAGCATGGTAGCTGTGAATGTCTTTTTTTTTTTCCTACCCTTTTGTTTTCTTTTCCCACTCTTCACTATTACTTTTTCACCTCACATATCTCCTCAAAATTCCTATACCTGCCTTCTCATCCTCATTCTCAGCTGATAATTTAAAGCATAATCTACTGAAAAATTAAAAAAAAAAACACCCTAATTTCCTTCTGGTTACTATTCCATAAACAACCATCTGTGCCCTTATCTATTCCCACCACTCTGTTTCCTTGAATGACAAAGATTTGTTAAAGATCAACCCTTCTTTTGTGATCTGAATTTGCAATGTCATGGAATAAAGAAGAAATTCTTAATGTGTCAGGTTTGGTGATAAGGTAGGGAATGTATGCTAATATCAGGAGTTAGGCACAGAAGTAAATTTTCATCACAACTTATCAAGGGAACAAACTCTCAGTGTGACTTGTCACTATTGATGTTGAACTTTTTCTTTCCCATTCCCATTCTCTTTGTATGAAGCTTACTATTTTCCATTTACATCAAAGGGTGTTCTTTTTTGTTCTCTTTGAGAAAAAAAAATGGCAGAAGAACTAAAAATGCTCATCATCACTTTCAACTTGGGAAATGCAAATCCAAACCATGTGAAATACTACCTCACACTGGTGGGAATGACCCATACTAAGAAAAATGGCAATAACAAACGCTGATGAGGGTATGAAAAAAAAAAAGAAACCCTGTTAACACTGGTGGGTATGCAGACTGATCCAACCACTATGAAAAGCTTTGTTGAGGTTCCTCACATTACTAAAACTGAATCAACCATATGACCCAGTGATTCCACATCTAGGAATCTACCCAAAGGACACAAAACATTAATTTGAAAGGAAGCCTGCACTATTATGTTTATTATAGCATAATTTACAATAGTTAACATATGGAAAAAACATAAATGCCCCAAAACAGATGAATGGATTGAGAAGATGTGGTATATATACACAATGGAATGCTATTCAACTAACAAAAAAAAAAAAAAACTCATACCATTTACAGCAATATGGATAGAGCTAGGATGGATTATCCTCAGTGAAATAAGTAAGAAGGAAAAAGAAAAATACCCGATGGTTTCACTTATAGGAGGAATATAGGGAAACCGAACAAAGGAACAGAAAGACAAAACTTGCAGCCAAGCTACAGATCTCAGGCACACTGCAGGGGAGGGGAAGGAAAGGGGTCAAAACAGGGGCATGGAGAACCCGAGGAACTCTGGTGATGGTTCAAAACTGGTATGGTGGTGGGAGATTATGGGGATCACCTGAAGGAAGAAATCAAATATTGGACAAAAATGAACAATGTAAAAAAATATCTAGTCAACTGAAATAATAACAACAGAAAGAACAGAGTAGTCTCACATTATTTGTGATTTTTCTACATGGGAGATTTGTATCATCTTCTTTTGTTATTTTTTTATTCAGTCATCTCTTAAATCATAGACTTGTATTATCATTTTCTACTTTGAATCATAATCTACTACTTTTGTTTATTATTCAAATTGTTCTAGCATTGAACAATGAAGAATTCAGTTGGCTAGTGTCTTTTGACATAACCCCTTCATTGTGTTTTGGTTTTGCTTTTATGCATTTATTTATTTAACTATATATATATGTATATTTCATATCTTTGTTTTCCACAGGAGTCACCCACCACCTCCCCTCCCTGACTGCTCTCCCTCAGCACCCCCCCCCCAGTTGTGTTCTTTACTTTGGTTGTTAGCTTGTTTTGACTTTTCCTCCTGACCTTTCGATGGTTTATCCTACATCCCATATATTAGTGAAACTATCTAGTTGCTGTCTTTTTCTTTCTGACTTGTTTCTGCTAATATGATTTCTTCTAGGCTCATTCATGTTATCTCAAATTCATCAAGTTTGTCATTTTCAGTTGATGAGTAATATTCCATTGTGTATGTATACCACGTCTTTTTCATGCAGTCATTTGTTTTGGGACATTTAGGTTATTTTCATGTCCTTGCAATTATAAATAGTGCTGCAGTAAACATCCAGGCACAGGTGTCCCTTTGTATCTACATTTAGATCTCCTTCGGGTAGATTCCCAGAGGAGTGATTGCTGGGTCAAATGTTAGTTCCATTTTCATTAGTTTGAAGGTCCTTCACACTGCTTTCCATAGTGGCTGGAGCAGTTTACATTCCCACCAGCAGTGTAAGAGCATTCCTTTCTCTCCACATCCACACCTATTTTTAAATGTTTTCTTATGATTGAGGTCACAAGATGTTTTATCTCGTTGTTATTCTTTGCTCCAAACATAGAAAAGGCCATATCTCCAAGGAACTTTGGCTCCTTTTCTTGGGGAATAAGTTAGAAATGAAGTTCTTAGCTTTAGATATGCTCATTGCTACAGAATTATATATATATATATATATATATATATATATATATATATATACATATACACACAGACACACATACATGTGCATGCATAATTTTTATATATTTAAACCATACTTTTACTTTTACATATTTAAATATATATTTTGATATGATCATATCTGTGGTAGCTCAAAAAATGAGTCATACTGATATCTCTCAAGTTCTAATCCATACCACATGGATCATTCTAGTCTCTTTGCTTTGACAGTGTTGTATACCTGTCAACCATACATTCATTTAATTTAGAAGATACATATAGCAATATCAGAATTGCTAACTCTCATCATGGTGGAAAAATAGACCCCAAAAAAGAGTATTCAAGTCTTGTATTCTAAAGTCAGTATTATCCCATTTCATCTATACTGACATAGAGTTCAAAGTGCTTCAGAAGTTAGTGCCAATCATCATATCTAAGACCACATGTTCTGCGCCTCCTTACAATCCCACCATTTACATTGATGACCATGGTACTAGACTCTTGAATGCCAGTTTACATCTGTGTAGATTCCTTCTGTCCTTGTTTTATCATCCATTATCTGTTTTCTACCCAGGCATGACCATGAAGAATAGCAGGGTGTTATTAACGTTTACTGACAAGATAAATTTTGTATGATGCTATTCCTTATATTTAAAAAGTCAAGAAAGTGACACTAAAGAACGTCCTACCTCTTCTTATGCATCTCGGGACAGTTAATAATGTCACATCACCAATTATAAGGAATACTCTTGAGAGCCCACATTTAATTGCATTTTGTAAGTCACTTAAAATAAATGGAAATAACAAATGAATTAGTAACCACTTTTGCACCAAACAAATTTCATTACTTATCCCTACTAAAAGATTAATTATCACCTGAGAGCTACAAAACCATATTTATTTTAGTAATATATCTGTATTATAAGCTTACCAAGTCCTACTTTGCTTATTAATTTATTTACATAAACTTCAAATTATTGTTTAGGCAAAATAAGCAGACTTACCAGCAATTGAAAATAAGAATAAAAGACCCTCTACTTTTTGTTTCTTCTCCAGAGTTGAAGTGAAGAAAAATTGTAATCCATTGAGCAAAATTAGCTCCCAGTGCAGTTAACAATGTCTAATTAGGAATCTGAATGTGATTAATTCATAGATCGAAAGTGTTATTATGCACTACTTCTCTAAAATTCTCTTTTTAGTGATCATTCATCTTTATTTGACTGTTCAATCACATTAAATTTATAATTTAAATGTATGTGTTACATGTAAATTGTAAAATGTAGTTATTCTAAGAGGACCAAATTTTGCCTAAGGAAAATTGCAGTCCTTGCTGCCATTTAAGAACCAGGAAAGGTTACTGGCAATTGTCAATCACTAATTTTTTTATGTTATCTATAGTTTCATGATTTAAAAAAATCTTATTCTGTTAGTTTCATTTTTTCATATTCTCTGGAGCCACTCCATCCATGTCTGGGGTTTATAGCATGTACTGAACTTTTTTTAATCATCTAGATGACCATATATGAATAAGTTAAAATTTTGATTCAACAAAATATCCCAGAAAATATGGGAGCACAGCTTGACTTAGGCCATGTACTTTTGATAGGGTGTGCCCCCCCCCC
>PVHY01029015.1:0-14693 GCA_004024945.1 Uropsilus gracilis | reverse complement strand
TCCATCCATCCATCCATCCATCCATCCATCCATCCATCCATCCATCCACCCATTCATCTGAAAGCAGATTTAATGTGAAGGGCTGAAGTACATGGAGAGCCAGGAAAGGTAGTGATGGAGCTCAGTCTGAGCCTAAGGCCTGAGAACTGGGAGCCCGTGGCTGCTGTAAACACTACTACAAGGGAAGGAGAAGACTGATGTCCCAGCTCAAATAGGCATCAGGAAGGGAACAAATCCCCACCCCCCTTCAGCTTTCTGTTCTATTCCAGCCCTTCATGGGCTGGGTGACACCCACCCACACTGGGAATGACAATCTACTTGAGTCCACTGATTCAAATGCTCATTTCATTGTGATTACCCTCACAGAATCACCCAGAAATGACGGGATGATGTTGGCACACAACATGAACCATCCTCATTTGTCAGACAGTGCCTAACTGCATCTATATAACATATAAAGGGGGTAGCAGAAAAAAAATTCATATTAAGGCTACCTATATATAGCATGTCATAGATAAACAAGACCACTCTCTTGATTTTCTCCAACATTAAATCAGACTCAGATGCATCTGAGCTTGCTGACAGTGAGAAATTCTCCCTGCTGAGTGAAACTCTCCTTGTTCCTGGCTGCTCAACCCACATGGCTGACCCAGCTTTCATGCTGAAGGTCTCCAACGTCACCTCTGAGATGTCTGCTTTCCAGCACGTGTGGCCCTTAGGTGCCATACAGGGGCCTTTGATGGCCCCACCCTCGGTCCCTGGTCATCCTGGTTTTCCCTCATAGTCTTTTCCTTGAGGCTTGACCACCTCAGGGAAGGGTCTGAGACCTTGGTCTCAATAACCTCCATCTCCTTCCCAGTCTGGGGACCCCTATCTCTCCTCAGTGCTTCTTTTTCTGCTGGACTTGGTCTAATTCTGTCAAAGGGCATTTTACAAAATCCAGAAAGATAAGCATTTTATAGGCAACTGTCGGGAGCTATGCTCTCATTACTCTATTTCTGCCTTGCTTTGATAAGCTGCTGAATGTTTGCCTAATTAGTGCAGAGGGAAAAGGAGAGAGACCTTGACTGTCTAAAAAAGTATATTTCTAAAGATACCACTTTCAGGTCATACTTTGGCCAAACTTGAGCAGTCTCAGACTAAACTTGCTTTAGCTGGTCTCCTAGTAAAGATAAGCTTGTAACCAGATGACCCTGGATCAAAGCTTCTTTTGTTACTGACTATAAAAGCCTGATGCTAAATAAACTCAAGGTTGCAGTCCAGAGACTGTGAGCCACTTCTGTCCAAGTTTCGACTCACATGTCAATCCCTATCCTCCCCCTCCGGACTGTTCAATCACATTGCAGCTGGCTCGCGACAGGCAACCACCGTGTTGTATTTTTGGGCATCAACTCCTCCTGAAGTGAAAAGTCTGTTCACACAGACAGGAGGATCTGCCATGGATTCATATGCTGAAACTGAACGCCCAGTGTTATGGGATCAGGAGGTGGGGTGTTGGGGAGGTGATGAGGCCAGAAGGGTGAGGCCCTCCTGAGCGGAATTAGTGTCCTTATAAAACAAAATCCCGAGATTGCCCTTGCTTCTCCTGGCATGTGAGGACACAGCAAAAATGATGGCTACTTATGAGGTAGGAAGATGGAGATGCAAACTGGTCCAGTCACTATGAGAAGCTGTGTGGAGGATCCTCAAACTACTGAAAATGAAGGTCCCATTCCATCCAGCAATCCTACTTCTGGGATTCTACCCAAAGGACATCAAAACACTCATTCAAAAGGACACCTGTACCCCAGATGCTTATTATTTTATTTTATTTTTTATTTTTTGGAGACCAGGTCTCACTATTTTTGCCCATGGAACTGCAGGCTCACGTTGCCTGGGGTACCACAGAGTCAAGCAATCCACAGCCTCAGCTTCCCAGGTAGCTGGGATTACAGGTGTGCACCACCACACCCAGCTATTTTTTTGGACTAGGTCTCACTATGTGCCCCCAGCAGGACTCAAACTGCGATCCCTGGCCCCGGTTGTGACTTCCTAGGCTGCCACCTACAGGCATGTGCTACCATGCCTGGCCTTTTACCCCAGATGTTTATTGCAGCACTATTTATAATAGCCAAAATATGGAAAGAACTCAAATGCCCCCAAACAGACGAATGGATCAGAAAGTTGTGGTCTATGTACACAATGGAATATTATTCAGCCATCAAAAGGACACATTTGAAGCATTTGTGGTAACACGGATGGTGCTAGAAGGAATCACACTAGTGGAAATAAGCCAGAAAGATAAAGAGAAATGTTGGATGCTTTCACCTCTATACAGGATATAGGGAAAACAAACAAAAGGCTAAGGAAAATTGAAACTGTCAACAGAACTGAAGCATAGAACAAGAGAGGGGGAGGGAAGTAAAATTGGGGGAAGGATGAACACAAGAGATTAAGATGATGGTTCTGGGTAATAAGGTGGTGGGAGAAGTCAGGGTAGAGAATGATGTAAATTATATATATGTAATTAATTAAAAAAAAGAGCCAGGAAGAGCCCTTATCAAATAGTGAACTTGGGGCACATTGATCCTGGGCTTCATGGGTTCCCAGATGGTCAGCAATGAAGTTTTGAAGCTAGAGGGAGAAAGACAAATGCTGTATAGTGTCTTTTACCAGTGGAGTGCGGACAAAGTAAACAAGGGCAGATAAAGCCAAACTAAGAATTAACCCTAGAAAACCAAGAACTAGAATAATGAAGGCTGAGGGGCTAGGGGGCCAGGACAAGATGGGTGCACCATGGACTGTGGGGAACGGTGAGCATCTTGGTTGGGTGCAATGTGGTACCAACACCTGAGGGGGAAGACCCTGTCCTTCGGATACGCGATCAATGACGTCCACCAACACTGGCTCAATACAAAGACGTTTTTGCTGCCTACAAGTCACCGGTTCTGTGATACTCTATTCTAACAGTCTAAATAGATGAAGGCGTCTACTTAGCTGGCTGGAAGAAATAGAAACTGAACAAGCTAAGTTAAAGGATCAATAAATCACTCTACCCCAGCAGCTCCTCAGATGGTTTTCTGCAGATCCCCAGGCTTCCTCAGAACAGAGATCAAAAAGGTACATTTCAGGACGGGCCCCTCCTCGCTCGCCAGGGCACTGCTCTGATGTTGGGCTAAGCACTGTGGGTTCTCCAGGGGCCTTACTGCAAAGAAAGATTCTCTGGTTCAAAAATGTTTGGAACCACCAGAGTAGATGGTCTCCATGGCGTCAGGCAGTTTTAAAGTATATAATTTTGTACTTTCCAGCACCTTCAGCAGTCTTAGGAAGGCCATGTTGATTCTCTGCCATGCAGGTTTCAGTTTAACAAGGGTCCTGTTCATAAAAATGTCTGTGATAAATCTATAACATAGTCACCTCTGTCCTTGGCAATGTAGTAGATGACACTGGCGAGCATCAAACTCTGCCTGCATCTCTGTTTTTATGATGTTTTCTCAGACCTAGAATTATTTCATCAGCAGGGATGAATACATTTACATATAATCATAGATTACATATAGCCTAGATATATGTGTTTCTATATAAAACACTGTATATATATAGAGTAGCTTTTATATGTAACATATATATATATATATATTTAATGGCATCTATATGCAAAAGGCATAGTCATGGGAGGGAATTTGCAAAATTTAGAGCAACATAAGAAGAAAAGAGAGGCTGGGCATGGTGGCGCATGCCTGTAAGCGGCAGCCTAGGAAACCATGGCCAGGGTCAGGGATTGTGGTTCGAGTCCCGCTGGGGGCACGTAGCGAGACCTAGTTCCAAAAAAATATAGCTGGGCATGGTGGTGTGCGCCTGTCATCCCAGCTACCTGGGAAGCTGAGGCTGGGGATGGCTTGAGTCTGTGGTACCCCAGGCAACGAGAGCCTGCTGTTCCATGGGCAAAAATCGCGAGACCTAGTCTCAAAAAAAAGAAAAAGAAGAAAAGAGAGCTGAGTTTACCAAAAATTCCCAATTGATCCTTGTTAACATTTTGGGAGTGTTTCTTTTCTAGTATCTAAAAAAAATTATGTGCATAATCTAGGCCCAGATGTTAAACCAAAGCAGTTATGCAATGTTTGTAGTTTTATATATGGACTCTTTTCATGTCATGTTTATGATAAGAGTGTGAGGAACACACTGATAGGCAAATCTTTATTTACATCTCTGGACAGTTCTTAGAATGGCTTTAGAGGGGTGAATTTATTGACTCACAGACTATGAAGTCTTTCTCCTTGAAGGCTTTTTATATTTCCAGAATATCAGATGTTTCTTGACTTACAATGATTTGACCCATAGTTTATTTTGGACTTTACAACACTATGAAAGAGATTAGCGTTTGTGCTTTGGGTCTTGAATCCTGACTTTTTCCTCATCGGGAGCCATGAAACAGGTAGCCACAGCAGCCACAGCTCCCAAGCGGCCCAGGTTCCCAAGCCAATACGCTACAGCATTCAACAACCTACATGCACCAGTCAACAACTCAACACAAGGCAGGTCATATCACCCAAGTGGAGACCAACACACAAATTCAGAGCGTCTTGGATGCCGGCGAGGCTAAGCGAGAAGGTATAGTGGCTTAAGCACATTAAATGCATTTTTGACTTGTGGTATCTTCAACTCCCAGGGATTTATTTTATTTTATTTTGTAGTTTTCATACAATATCGCTCATATCTGTATGGTTGTATTGTACCTCTTATTCCCCATCCCATTTCCCCGCTCTGGCCATTTCAACTCCTCTTGTTGCAAGATGTTGATCCATGCTTGGCCACTGGTCTTCTCTTCCTCTGGAGCTCTGTCCTTCTCCTGGGTGTGGACTCGCTTTCCTGGACAGCATAGACCAGGCTGCTCACGTCTCCAGGGGTGATCAAGGTGGCGGATCAGGCCGAGCATGTCAGGAGCTTGTTGCAGAGCAGATATGTGGTGGCTTCGCCAGGCTCCTTGCTGGCGTCTGTCACCTGTTGCTGGTTCTGTGCTGATGTCTGTGGTTCTGTGGTTCTGATGTCTGGGTTTGGGAGCCCAGCTCCCAGCCGCTGACGGTGGAGGCCTTCCCTGCTGGGGATAGACTTCCCAGGTGGCGGATCCAGTTCCTCCCCACTCTCCTGTTAGCAGCTCTGCCATGGGACCACAGCCACATCCTTGTGACGTTCTTCCTCCTTTGATTGGTAAAGGAGGGGGCCTCACTCGCATTACTGTGGGACCTGCTATGGTTCCCCAGTGCCCGAGACGATGGGGATAGAAATCTGTGACAGGTCACCTCAGCCGCTGGCATCACCTTCCTGTCTCAATCGCTCCTGACACACTGCTTGTTCCACCCAGGTGGTGAGTGTATCCAGGGCCATTCTTGCTTCCTTTCCTCTCCATTATATCTGCAGCTGGAGAGACTGATATTTCATTCTCAGTGCAGGTCTGACTGAGGTTGGAGTAAACCAGAAGGAAGTAAATCAGGCAGCTTCCTCAGCCTGAGATCCCTGGATCTGGAGTCTCTGAGACCCCATGATCCTGGTGGCATAGGACTCACCCTTGTCCCCACCTCCCCACCAGCGGCCTAGGCCGCAGTGGTGGTGTGCTGGAGCTCTTGTCCAAGGGTCTGCACCGTTCGAAAGGGTAATAGCTAAGGACTTAATGGGGGGGGGATCTCACTGAATGTTAAGGAAGCTCTGAACTATGTGATACACCTGTCCGTTCTTCTGGAGTCTCAGTTTCTCCAAATCCTTGGTAAACTATGGCACATTCAAAAGCACCGACTATTCCACTGCTTTCAACACGGAATTTTTTCCTGAAAAAGAAGGGATGCAGGAAAAAGCACAGGACTAAAATAAGTCTGGCTTGGAAGATAAAAACAGAAAGAAGGAAAAAAGCATCTAGTACGGATGTGACTCACTTTCCAGCTGTTTCTTTCTCTACCCGTGGGGGAGGGTCGCTTGGACTCCGGCCAGGCTGGTAGAACACCTGTGAGGATCTGTGCTGAACTCACTGGTGGTTTTTCATTTGTCAGCTTGGACACTTGGCCCATCGGAAAAGGCCTCGGAAGCTGATCCGGGAACTGGGGCAGTGACAATGGCAGGACTGTGAGAGAGGTTACATCTCCTTGGTAGGAAGACGCTTCTCTGTGGCTTTTCAAACTTATACTCATTGCTGGAGCCTTTGGGGACACAGGGCTTTGTTTTCTGCTGTTTTTGAGCTCACTGACCTTGGACTTGAGGGATGGGATCCACTCTGAGGCTTCCCTTCCCTAGAGGGTTCACTTCAAACTGTTCATGGAAGGTCCCCTCTCTCCTACTCTATGTCTGTCAACGTGACAATGTCTTTAACGTTTCCTTTAAAATATTCTAGCATGTAGTAATAAGAGAAATGCAAATCAAAACAACAATGAGATGCTACCTTACACCAGTAAGAATGGCCCACATCCAAAGAACAGCCAACAAGAATTGCTGGTGAGGATGTGGAGAGAAAGGAACACTACTACACTGTTGGTGGGAATGTAAACTTGTCCAACCACTATGGAAAGCTGTATGGAGGACCCTCAAGTTAATGAAAATGGAGCTGCCATTTGACTCAGCAATTGCTCTCTTGGGAATCTACCCAGAATAGATCTATATGTGGATACAAAGGGACACCTGCGCTCAGATGTTTACTGCAGCACTATCTATCATTGCAAGGACATGGAAGCAACCTAAATGCCCCAAAACAGATGACTGGATGAAAAAAATGTGGTACATATACACAATGGAATATTACTCATCAATTAAAAATGACAAATTTGATGAATTTATGGAAACCTGGATGTACCTAGAAGAGATCATTCTAGCAGAAACGAGCCAGATAGAAAGGGACAGAAACCAAATGGTTTCACTAATATATATATGGTCAACCAAATGAAACTGCACAAGGGGAGAATGGGGACCAGCTGGAGCGGGTGGGAAGGGGAGGTGGTGGGTGACCCCCAGGGACTGAAATGATGTGAAATATATATAAATAAATAAATAAAATTAAAAAAAAAGAATTGTCTAACAAGTTCAGAAAAAAAAATATTCTAGCATGATTGATGAGACAGATGGCCTGTGCCTGGTGGTGAGGTAACACCATTGGCATGGATAATCTGGGGGGTCACAGCAACCATTCTGTCCAGAGGTGGCTACTTCTAGTTCTTCTTCCATCTTTCTAGGTCACCAGCAATGACTGTGTGTGCCTGTCAGCATGAAAAATGGTGATGTCATCATTCCCTTTTATGGATGAAACTGAGGTGCACAGGTTTGTCTCAATTGCTTTAGTCCCATAGTGTGTATCGTTAACAAAACTGAGAAGCCCAAGTTTTCCCTGTTTTAGATGATGCTCAAGTTCATTATTTGTATTTTAATTTTTTATCTCCCTCCACCAAAACACCCATGCCCAGACCCCAACTTCCCCAACCTTCTCCCTGTTCTCTCTGCTGATCATCATCTTCTGTTTGCCGATTCCGTTTTATTCCCACTATTCTGCATAACAATGTGGGGTTTTTGGTATTTTTATTTCACAGATGAATGAAATCATTCAACACCTATCTTTCACTATTTGACTTATTTCACTCAATATAATCACCTCGAGGTCCATCCATTTTGTTCCAAATGCCACCACTTCATCTTTCTTCACAGCTGTGTAATATTCCGTTGAGTACACATTCCACAGTTTCTCTATCCAGTCACCTGTTGAAGGTCACTTGGATTGGTTTCATGACTTGACAATTGCGAACAGTGCTGCTGTGTACATAGGTGTAGACAGACCTTTCAGTATTAGAATTTTCATGTTATTTGAATGAATATTTAACACAAATATTCCTGGATTGTACGGAATTTCCATTTTTATTTTTTAAAGAAATCTCCATACCATTTTCCACAGGGGCAGCGCCAACTTTCATTCCCACCCACAGTGGATGAGAGTTCCTTTTTCACAACCCCACCAACACTTGCTAATGCCATTCTTTTTTATATGGCTGTTCTCACAGGGGTGAGGTAGTCTCTCAGTGTGGTAACATTTGCATTTCCCTTGCAATAACCTTTCTTCATATTTCTGCAGGCCATTTGCATATCTCTGTTAGAGAAGTGTCGTGATCCTTAGTCCATGTCCATTTTTTTAATTGAGCTATTTCTTTTTTGTTGGAAGGTATAAGAACTTTGTAGATTTTGGAGCCCCCTCGTCAGATGTGTGGTAGACAAAAACGTCCCCCCATTCCATAGGATGCCTGTTTGCTTTTGTGATGGCTTCTTTTGAGGTACAAATGCTTATGACGATACAGCATTGATAGTCAACAGGTGACTAGAGAGAGAAATAGTGGAATGTGTATTTGGTGGAATATTACACAGCTGTGAAGATGAAGCGGTGGTATTTGGGACAAAATGGATGGACCTTGAGGTGATTATAGTGGGTGAAATAAGTCAAATAATGAGAGATGGGTATTGAATGATTTCATTCACCTGTGAAATAAAAATACAAAAAGAAAACCACATTTGTATGCAGAATAGTGGGAATAAAATGGAATCGGCAAACAGAAGATAATGATCACCAGAGAGAACAGGGAGAAGGGTGGGGGAAGATGGAGTCTAGAGGCCACACAGACTTTCCTTGGGAAGGCACCTCCTCTGTTCTATAGTGAACACCCAGGTCTCTAAGGTGTCCTATAGAACATGCACTTGACTTTGACAAGAGTGTTCTGTTTGGTTCAGTGATTACACATTGCCACGGATCTGCTTGGACTATTTTCTTGAACCTCGATTGATTGTATTTGTGCTGAGACAGTGAACCTCATCTTAGGGAAAGATGGCTGAGCTGAACCCCCGGGGTGGGGGGGAGCTGGGTGGACCCCAGCTACCTTCCTCCTGACGTGGATTAATACTCTTCCCAGTCATAAGAAATTCATTTTAGCACTTGAGCTAATTGGGATTAAAAAAAAGTGACACCCAGATCAGAAATACGCCTAATGAAGCCCATTAAATAATTTAATGATTACATAATCATGTTCATTTAAAATGCAGGCATTGATTACTCTCAAATTAACTTTACCATCTCTGTGCTTCTCTGAGCACATTTATTTTGCAGAGAATGAAGGATTCGTTTCATTTCTGATGGGCACTCTGCCATTAATAATCATGTCTCAGGATAATGAGAAAATGTTGTGTTTTGAATAAGTTCATGCGACATTACATTTCCAGAGAGCAGACAAGCTTGTTCAGTGGAGAGATTTAACCTATTGAAAGGGTCTTACTCATTTGAATCATAAAATAAGCAAGTGGCAAGCTGACAAGCTCTGTGAGCAGAGACGTGGATGGGAAAATCTGGTGAACCCAGTTCATTAAGAGCTGGACCAGCGGGCTTTGGGAGCCTGAAGCCAACTATCCAATCAGACCTCATAAGGTAGGACAGAAAAGCCTTCACAGGCGATGCATACCGAATACTTTGAGAATATCTTTTCCTCCCCCCTTTCTACTGCCACTGATTTCTCTGCAACCCCACTCACACAGAGGTGACCCCGAAACACCTAGGATGTCTTCCCCTGACTAGGAAGCAATAACAACAGAAATAAACACAGTTGAGTTTTTCATTAGGCTAATGTAAAGGAAGGTACCTTATGGGCTCAGAATTTCTGGGGTGCTCATGCCTCACATAATTTGGGATAGGTTAGCTCTGCTTAATGTCCATTATTTGCAAATTTTTATTACTTTTATTTATTACTTTTATTTGCAAATTTCCAGCATGTATTAAAACAAGTCAGTGTAATGAACCCACGTGCATCCAACATCTGACTTCTATAGATGCCAACTAGCCATTCGATCTTGTTTTATTGAAACTCTCCTGGGCACCCCTCCATCCCAGACCCTGTTGGATACATTTAAAACAAACTGTGATTATAGAATTTTATCCATAAAGACTTTAGTGTGTGTAGAACATTATGGAATTTTGTCCATAAAATTTTTTTATCCATAAAGTATGTAGAACTATTAAAAATAGAGACTCACAAGAGATACATGGTTGTTTTAATGTTTATTTAATGTTAATGTTTATGGCTTTTTACGCTGAAAGCAAGAAATTCAACATTGGTCCCCTCAAAACATTTTTTTAAAGAGATGGTTCCATGAAATCCCCCAAGCCCCCATTTCTGTGATGACCTGACTGTCTCTACCTCAGCTGGAACTGGGACAACCTTGTCTCAGATGGTCTCCCAATGGCATCTACTGGGTCTCTTGGGATCTGTGGCTGAAACAACTGTAGGACTCTCTTTAAGAGCAAGAGAACAAAATCAGGACTATAACATAACACTGGAAAGTGGATTCATGTGCACGAAAATTGCTCACCACAAATTCCAAGTCAAACCCTGACAAATACAAACATGGAATCCAGAAAAACAGTGCAAAGTTTTTATTACTCAAGGATCTGAACCACCCCGATGACCTATTTTCCTAAATTCCTTGCCTGTGCACACTTTGACTTCCTCTCCATGTGACAAGGATACTATAATACCACGCTTGAGAGAGAGAGAGACAGAGAGAGAGAGAGAGAGAGAGACTGGAAAGATAATTCAGTTTTCTTCTAGGCTGATGGTTTGAGGATTTAAAAAAAATTTTTTTTTTGAGACTAGGTCTCGCTATGTTGCCCGGGGGGGGGGGTGGTGGGCGGGGGGGACGACTCAAGTGATCCCCAGCCTCAGCCTCCCAGGTGGCTGGGATTACAGGTACCCGCCACCATGCCTGGCTCCTTTTTTCAAGAACCAGGTCTCGCTACATCGCCTGGGGTAGTCTCGAACCCACGAACTCAAGCGATCCCTGGCCTCTTGCCTCCCAGCGCTTGGATTATAGATGCATGCCACCATGCCCAGCTAGGATTTTCAAGTTTATTTTTATTTTTGATATTGTAATTTTTGTATAATATAGGTCACGTTTGTCTGGTTGTCGTTCCCCTTAGGTGTGGCCCTTCCTTCCATATTGTACCCCCCCCCCCCCGTTTCCTCCTACCTCCCTCTGGTCACTCAACTCCTCCCGCTGCAAGCTATTGGTCCATGCTTGGCCCACTGGCCCTTTCTTTTTCTGGAGCTCTGTCCTTCAGGGTGTGGACTCGCCCTCCTGGTCTCGAGCAGACCAGGCTGCTCTGGTCTCCAGGGCTGACCGAGGTGGCGGGGGGGTGGTGTCAGACTGAGCGAAGCTTGTTTTTTACGATGGTGACTTTACCCACAGACCTGTTGCTTGTGCCCGTGTGTGATGAGCCTGATTCTGAGATCTGCTCCGCCACTGTTGTCTCCACACTCTCGAATATTCCTCACGGCAGCGAACTTCACCCATGGTGACCAGCATGAATCCTAGCACATCAGCTACGGGGAGAGTTTCTGAACCAGGAGCTTCTGGGTCTGAATGTTGAGACCTCGGTGTTTCCACCCCCCACAGAACAACTAAGTGAGGTGTGCTCTGGAGGACATATTTCTATCCTCATGGGACCTCTGACTTTGCACCGTTGGGTGCCAAAGCTGGGAGCCGAGCTCAGGTGTGTTCCTGGAAGCCACTTCCACTCAGGAAGTCATGGGCATATATCTCAGTGACCCAGACTAGATGTCATTCTGTTGCCAGGGTTGGGGACTATCCCCCCCCCCTTTTTTTATGTTTGTCACTGTAGGTTCTCCTGCCTGTGCGCAAGCAGTTGCCCAGAGATTAAACAGCAGTAAGGGGAGACGCAGAGCTTTATTTAGTCAGGGGAAAAACAGTCTGATAGTCCACACCCTCACAAGTGCCCCGCACGGAAAGGAACCCCACTTCTGCTCCTCGGGGAGCTGCATGGGGGTCACCTCAGTCAGAAATCACCAAGTTACATCCTTGTTCTTTGGTCCCTGTCATGCCCAGCACGAGGTTCCGCTCAGGTGTCTCCGAGTTGCACGGTGGCTCAGCACTCCGTCAGCGTCACCTCTCCTCCACCTTCACACAGCTCCCGGCCCTTTGGGGTCTGATGCTGGGAGAGCCCCAAAGACTCCACTTCTGGGTCCTTTTCCTCCAGGCGCCAAAACCTCCGAGCTCTCCGAACTTGCCTCCTCTCTCTCTCCTTCCCAAAAGCCCAGGTCCCAATCTCTGCTCTTTTCTTTCTTATCCTCTCTCTCCCTCCTCCAGACCAGAAACCCAACTTCCCTCTACACATCCTCCTGGTGCTCGATGTTCTATGCTATGTTGCCCGGGGTAGTCCCTATCCTACGGACTCAAATGGTCTCCAGCCTCAACCTCACAAGTAGCAGGGATTACAGGTGCCTGCCACCACCAGTGAGACCAGGTCTCACTACGTTGCTGGGGGTAGTCTCGAACCCATGAACTCAAGTGAGCCCTGGCCTCAGCCTCCCAGCGCTTGGACTACAGATGCACGCCACCATGCCCGGCACTCTATGGGTCTTAAAAAAAGGAGGGAAATGAAGAAGTCCCCGTGAAAAGAGACAGCAGTCTTCATGGATGCTGGTTGAAGCAGCCTTTTCAGATTATTCCCAAACATCTGACTTTCTGAGCAGGTTTTTCAGGGTGCAGTCAATTTTACGAGATAATTGGCTTTGCTCCGGTTGCTCTTCTGACCTCACCCCCTGCAGCTTTTCCATCTTTCATCCTGTTCCAGGCACACAGAGAAGCTTCTTGTCTCTCAAGCCTGCCAGGCTCTTTGCCTCAGGATCTTTGTACTTACTGCTCCTTCTGTCTGGAGCTCTTTCCCCAGATATTTACACAGAAGTTACATCCTTCCACTTCCTGCTCAAGTGCCATCTACTCCTATCCTGCATGAAAGAGCACCCCAATACCCCAGCACCTCTACCCTCTGCACCTGACTCTGTTTTGCTTGACAATAATGACCTCCAGCTTCGTATATATTCACTCCTCTGTTTATGGTGTCGTCTTTGTTCTCTCAGAATAAAACTCATGAATCGTGCTGCAATGAACATCGAGTACAGCTGTGTATCGCAAAGCTATTTACAATAACCAAGATACTGAAACAACCCAAATGCCCCCAAACTGACAAATGGTTGAAAAACCTGTGGTAATGCACACAGTAGAATATTATGCTGCCATCAAAACTGACAAATAAGATGCTTTTTTTTTTTTTTGAGATTAGGTCTTGCTATGTTGCCTAGGGTAGTCTTAAACCCATGGACTCAAGTGATTTCTAGCCTCAGCCTCCCAAGGCTGGGATTATAGGCGTGCACCACCATGCCTGGCTATTTTTCTGAGACTAGATCTTGCACGCACACCACCAGGCCCAGCGTGGGATCCATCTGTGATCACGTGGATGGACCTAAAGGGAATCCTATTAGCAGAAATAAGTCAGAAAGAAAAAGAGAGAAACCAGATGATCTCATCTATAGATGGGACATAGGAATAACAAAAGACAAGAAAAACCCCAAAATAAGTTGACAGTGGAGTTGGGGCAGGCTGCTAGGGGAGGGGTGGGAGGAGGGAGAAACTGGGGAAGGAGCACAGGAAGACCTAGAGGAGGACTCGGGTGATGGGGTGGAGGGAGAACCCCAGGGAATGCAATGATGTAACATCTACACATACACGTATCTGTATATTTATATGCATGAATATGTAAACAACAAAAAGATTATTAAAGAAAGAACTAAAAGAAAAAGAATGCACACTCATGAGAGAGGGAATTCTTGTTGTTGTTTACTGCTATTGCAGGATCATCAACAGGGAAGTCACGCAGTAGTTACCTGGTCAGTGTCTATTGAATGAATGAACTATAACTGGAAACCACTGAAGAATTAAGCAGGAGTGACATGAGGTTTCTTGTATCTGCCAACAGAAGCGAAATGCTCCCTCCCCTTCCTCCTGCCACATCTCTTTACAGTTCCCTTGTATTATAAGCCCCTGGCAGTAACTTTCCCCACGAGCCTGACAGAATGTCTGATTGATCAACAGACCCCCGCCCATCGTGTTTGAGGATGAACACTGGCACAATTGAAAGGAATTCGCTGTGTATTTGCACAAGAACTTGTGAACTGTCTGTGTGTGGTTTTCTCAGCCATCCAGATTAGAACTTGTGCCCTAGCAGGGGACATTTCCTGACATGGAAATCCTCTCGGCATCTCTTAGCAACCCACACATCGTCCTTCTTAAACAGGGCCCCCGTGTGTCTCTGCAGACACACATTCTGGATACCGTGTCTCCCAGTTCTCCATTCTGAAATGGGGTCAAAATAGGGCCGAAACCTCCAACCAAGATGCCAAAAGGTGGCTTTTGCCACCCAGGTTCCCTCAGGTTCGTACCAGTTGGCAGTCGAAGGCAGTTTGACAACAGGGTTTATTTACAAGGAAAATTAACAGGGAAACAAAAAGTCCTTAAAGCCACAAGTCCCCAGACACCATTTTCAGTCCCAAAGACACAATCCAAGATGGTGCCCTTTGCTCCTCCAAACCTGAGGCAAGCACTCTGCCAAGTCCAGCCTTTCTCCAACATCTTCTCTTGGCTTCTTCTCTCTCCAATGTTCCAAGCTGCTCCACCTCTCCAAGGCGCTTCAAAACTTCTTCCACAATGGCTGATGCATAGATCAGCTTTCCAAATCCCTGGCATCTCCAGGGACCAGCTCACCATGCCGCCTTGCTGCGGTACCACACTCTCCACACCGGCCACTCTTCTGCCAGCCACCATGGCTCCTCTCCACCTCCAGCTCACTCTTCAGGGGG